>CM032155.1:33699813-33979625 GCA_018901935.1 Pugionium cornutum | reverse complement strand
TTATATATAAAAATTCCAAAATTAGATTACGTTTCCATTATCGTATATATACTAGATTTATACTCATGTCTTACGTAGGAAAAAATATTCACAAATTATATAATATTTTTTATTATTAAATATAAATTTTATTTAAAAATATTTTTAATAATAATTTTTGTATATGTAAATTTAAAGAAAGAAAAAATAATTGTTTTTTACGAGTTTAATAGTATTTTTTGGTTAGTTTAATAAAATATATTGATTCTCTAACCAAATTAATGACAATAACATATATCGTAATTATTATAATAACTTAAATCCGTTTACATATTTATTTGTAATTTATTGTGTTGATAATACGTTAGCATGATAATTCTGTTAATAACAAATCAAGATAACATTATTTTTTAAAATATTTTTCAAATAATATATTAAAGATATTTGTCTTTCATAACCACACATTTTATGTGATCGGAGGCACTATGCCTAAGATGCCCATTAGTCCTGTCGTAGATGTTGTTGATGGAAAGATCTATGTGATCGGAGGTCATTACGGTAAGGAATCTAATTTTTGGTCATCAAACTTGATGATGGTGCTAGACACGAAATCACAAACTTGGGAATTTGAGGAGACTAAGTCTGGACTTGAGGCAGGACATAATCTGATTAGTTCTAAGGTCTTGGAAGATAAGAGTGATGTTCGTTTGTCTACGGCAGCGACCTGCGGTCAGACGTTGTGGTTAGACGTTGTAATATTGTTGTTCGTTTGATCGCCGTAGGTTATCGCCGCAGGTTGTATCGCAATTGTTTGATCGCAAACGTTACAATTTCGCAGCGGTTAAAATTTTTTACCACAGTTTTGTACGGTCGACCACATCGTTTGATCGCAGAAACCTGCGGCAGTCAAACGAACAATGTTTGACCGCATGACGCAGCCGCAGGAACATGCAGCTACGAAACGAACAGCCCTAAAATTAACTTTGCTCTTGAATTAGGCATTAAATCTTTGGTTTGAGTCTTTTGTTATTCAAATAATGATATCGAATGGAGCAATGTGATAGAATTATTGGATTGGCAAGAGACAAGAACGATACAATATTATTTATTCATGAATGGACTGAGAATGAATAGGTAAGCCCGATTATTACAATAGTATTAACAACATTTACATGACATAACTAAAGCTTTATTAGGTTTGAGATCGGACATATTGAATTTATTTATAGATATTGCTTCCCTTATTTTGAGATGAATCTCGAAAACCATTTGCCAGAATCTTTTTCTCTTCGATCCATTGGATTAGTGAAATTGACCCAATTCATACCAAACCGGAGAGTGTAACCATTTCCAAATTCGTAATTGTCCATCAATGACCATGCAAAATATCCTGCTACATTGCATCCATCCCTATAATATATTTGAAATAATGTTAGATGTATTAATATTTATAATTCTCAAACGGAATGTATTTATGTCAAACAAAGTATGAATTGTAACTCACTCGATGGAACATTTAAGACACGAAAGATGGCTACAGTGATTTTGAATTCGTCCATTATCGGCAAGAGCATTTGGCAATGTTAAGTTTCCAAAATCAGAAACTCCTAAAAATTGAATACAAATTGTATATTTAACACAAACATAAGTTTTATTTGTCAAATATAATTATCTTGGTAAGAAATATAAATACCATTTTCTGTGATGTATGTAAGTGGGTTTTTGTAGTTATCTTTTATGTAATTTAGAATTTGACGAAATCCTAGAGGATAGTATACAAAACTAGTCGCCTGTAGAAAAAGAAAATGAAGATATATATACTCAAATAAATATTTTAATTTTTTGAATATTAAAATACTATTCCAAATTAAAGACGTTACTTACTTGAACACCAATAGGTACTCCATTGCGATAAACTGAAACCAATTAGAAAAACATGAGTTTTACTAATTAAATTTATTTGAAATATGATGGGAAAATGTTTTACGTACATCCAATAGTTAACTCGTGGATCAGTTAAGGCATTAGGTTGTGTAGGAATGGAAGGAGATGCATCGGTCGCATATTGGGTAACATAATAGTTCAATCCTAGAAAATCAAGTGATCCTTTAACTAAGTCTGATTCTTGAGGTGTGAATTTTGGCAATCTATCTCCAACGATGTCTTTCATTATTTTGGGATATTCTCCATACACCAATGGATCCAAAAACCTTCATATAAACATATTTATAAATTTATAACACTCCAACATATGTTTCTTATAAAGTTATATATTATCAAAATCTTATATATAATTAATTTAAGAGACAAATAATTGAGAACATATACATACCATCCAACGAAGAAATCGAATGCTCGTTTCGCAGCAGCTTTGTCGAGATTACTAGTCTCGTTTAATGGGGTAAACCATCTTCCAATCAAAGTAGTTCCTATCTTACCGCCTTGAAATTTCTACATAAATATTTAAAATTATAGAACAATGTAATTGTGGAACTGATCTCAAACACAAAAAACATGCGTAGATTTTTTATAAACCTGATATCTTTTTCGATATAAAGATACAGTTTCTGCATGAGCTAAAAGTTGGTTGTGTGCAACTATATAAGGTTCGGTTCCAGAATCTCCTCCAAATTCACAGTCAGTGCATCGTCCTGGGGGATACGATCCATCTGCATAACCTTTAGTTGCGAGAGAAAAAGGCTGGTTTAAAGTTATCCAAAACTTAACTCTGTCTCCGAATCTTTGGAATAAAAGCTCCGCATAGTTTTTGTAATCCTCCCTATTGATGTGTCATACACATTAAATATAAAGATGTATGTGAGAATATTATCACAATTGAAGGGTTCTTTAGCTTTGCACACTGGATTACAAACATGTTGGCTATTCGAAACGACAAAGAAAATGACAAGAATGGCTAAAGAGTAGTGAGCTTTTGGAATAGCCATGGTTAAGATTATTTTCTTGCTTTGGTTGATAGGATACTATGATATTGTTAGATGATAAATGATGATATTTAGAAGGGTTTATATAGAAGGGTTAGAGTGCATGGAAACTTGCATGGAGATTTACGTAAACTTGTATATTTGCTTTCAATTTGATCCTCCATGTTCTCCTCCTCGCTGTCTTTGTATTTTCTTTTGCTTAAAGATATAATTATATCATCTAATCAAAATAATTGAATTGTCCCTAATAACATTTGGAGTTTTACGGCATCATATTTGTTTTATGTGTAGAATACGTATACAGTTTCCCTAATGAATATATGTTATGTTCATTAACTACAATAAATGTTTTGCCCAAAATAACTATAATTAATATATATATTTAAAACTATTAACTCAACAAGATTTACCATTTATGTACAATTCTATTTGTAAGTTTTTTTTGTTGCTAATTTACTGGTTATTAAGCCATCCACGTTTGAAACGTGTATTAGGTTGATATAAACCTCAATTCAAATTAGTTTTAGGAATTTTCAACCACGTTGGAAAGTTAGTAGCAATTATATAGATTTTTGTTATATATATGATTTTCATAATTATTTATAAATATAATATAATTTTATGGTTAAGATTGCATAAAACACATTAAAACTAATTTTAATTCTAATATGTTATGATTTTTATTTATATTATCAACATAAGTTAAATAAAATTTTCATCAAAACATTTATAGATATTTTTTATAAAAAAAAATTTGGCAGCTGGCTAGATGGTTAGACTTCCATTTAAATAGGTTATGCGGACAAAAATCGGACATATGATTGTTTGATTAACTTGAAAAAAATCCCCACAGTTAGATGGTACCTAGCGCATAGGCCACTAGACTGCCAAATTTTTGAATCGGAGGTAAATTCTTTAGTTATTATGACCAAACGAAACATGAAGTTTAGCACACAATTTTCCTGATTGTTTTTTTTCCAGTTGTTTCATGTAGATGGTTCATAATAATGCAACCATTAGAGTATGAAGGAAGATGGAGTCGAACTCGACATCTGTATGAAAGACGTAAAAATAATGCAATCATTAGAGTATATATTCATTCCTACCAAGAATATATATAGATATATTATTTATATACAAGCTACATAAAAGATATTAGTTATTAATAAATGGACTGAGAATTAATAGGTAGGTCCCATTATTACAAGAGTATTAGCAACATGACATAGTTAAGCTTTATTAGATTCGAGGTTGGACACATTGAGTTGATCATTTATAGATATCGCTTCCTCTTATTTTGAGATGAATTTGGAAAAATATTTGCCATATTCGTTTTCTCTTCGATCAGTATCATGAGTGAAGTTTACCTAATTCATACAAAACCAAATAGTGTAACCATTTCCAAATTTGTAATTATCCATCAATGAGTATAAAAAATATCCTTTACGTTGCATTCATTCCTACAATACATTTGAAATAATGCTGACGTATTAATATTTATGATTCTCAAATGAAATGTTTATATATCAAACACAGTATGAATTCTAACTCAATTGATAGAATTCTAACACAGTATGGAAAAACTTTTTTTTGCAAAGGCAATCGAAATTGGAATTGCCATCATTATGCGGTACAAGATCCATATATTTGGATAACAACTTTCCAGTTTTTTCAGAAAATCCAATATCTCGACAATCTTCTTAACCTCTTTTGGTAGAACTCCTCTTAAAAATTTTAGCTCCAAAAATAAATCATATCCATCAAGATCAAAATGATTGTCATGCTTCAAAAAATTTTCAAGGTTGACACAAGAAGCCATCAACTTGTTATCGTTTGCTAACTTCAACTTCTTCAAGTCAAATAAGAATCCAAAAATCTTTTCATAGCTCTGAAATTGATCAAATCTTGTCTCAAGCGACACCAAACCCTGATCCACAATTTTGATAAAATAATTCACTCTGAAATTTTCTTCCTCTGTTAATATCACATATTCTCCAACTTTTTCGAGTTCTTCATCATCAAATTGTTTTCTTTTACTGGGACGTTTTGCTTTCACAGAAAATACTGGATCAATTTCCATATCAATAGCAATCCGTTCAGCTTCTAATTTTGCTGCTTGAAAACCTGTTTTTCTATAGTTTCTAAAAAAAGATATAAGTCCTTCTAGCTGAGCAATAGCAACACCAATATCCATATCTTCTGATTGTAGAATCTTGCTTACTTTGTTAACAACAAACAAAAACTCATACCAAATAATCATTCCAAACAAAAACTCGAAACTCCCGATTCCATGAATTTTATTCATTGCAAGAGACTCGGTTTCGTTTCTTGTTTTCGGATTATCACTATTTTCTGCCAAGTAAAACAAAGCATCTCGTATTTTAGGAGCTTGAAATCTTATTGCTTTAACGCTGTTGATGCGACTCTCCCAACGAGTTTATGATAATGGTTTGACTGTAATACCATTCACAATCTTTCTGAAAACTTCACAATTACTTGTAGAAGATGCAAACAAACAGTAAATACGTTGAACAATTCCAAAAAAAGACACTGCTATCGGTGATGAAGAAGCGATATCTGAAAGTACAAGGTTTAAACTATGAAAACCACATGGTGTGTAGAATACTCTTGGATTCATTTCGCGCAATCTTTTTTGTACTCCTTTATTTTTGCCTTTCATGTTGGGCCCATTATCATAACCTTGTCATCTAATGTCATCAATACTTAACCCAAAATCAAGTAATGTTTTCTGAAGAATATCAAAAAGCCCTTCTCCAGTTTTATCTCTAACTTCCACAAATGACAAAAAGAATTCTTCAATCTTTGGTAATATTTCAAAAATATCCACGCATCGGATAACTAGAGACATTTGATCTCGGTGACTAATATCAGGAGTAGTATCAAGAATAACTGAAAAGTACTTTGCACATCGAATTTTCTTTAAGATCATTTGTTTGATCTCATTTCCAAGCATCTCTATCAGCTCGTTTTGAATTTTGTGACTCAAATAATGATAATGAGGTTCACGCTTATCAATTCGTCGAATGTGTTCTTTCATCACTGGATCAAAATCTGTAATTACTTCAATCATACCCAAAAAATTACCATTACCATTCGAATGAATTTTGTCACTACTTCCACGAAAGGCAATATTATGTTTTGCAAGACCTTTTACCAATGCAATTATTCTCAATAACACATCTCTCCAATGTTTTTTTTTGCTTTGTTTATTTCTTCTTGAAGATGTTTATCAATAGTTTGGTTCATCTGTAATCTCACTTCTAACTCCATCCAACGAGTCATGCATATGATATGCTTATGATTTTTTTCATGTTCCTTAAGCATTTGTGAAACATTTCTCCAATCACTATATCCATCACCTGCCAACTGATTAAGATTTTTGTCTTCCATGAATAATTTACAGCAAAAACAAAAGATTTTATCTTTTACTTTTGAGAAAACTAGCCATCGCCTATCTTGTTTCTCCCTATTCTTAATTTCTCTTGTATAAGATGAATGTGAGAAACACCTACCAATAGAATCTCTTGGAAAACGATAATCAACCGAAAGTCTTGTCATTGGACCTTTTTCAACTAGGAAATCTCTCAATCTTTTGTCAATTTTTCTCCAATTTCCCGGATCATTGATATCTCCATCTATTTGATATTCTTTAACATCAAATGTCTTCTCCTTTTCTATTCCATTTTCATTCTCATTTACATTCTCTTCTTCATTCTCATACTCTTTTTCATTCTCATACTCTTTTTCATTCTCATACTCTTTTTCATTCTCATACCCTTTTTCATTCTGATCATATTCGTTTTCGTTTTCATTTTCATTCACATTCTCTTCACACATGTTGTTTTCATCTTCTAAAACATCATCAATTTTAGAAGTTTCAGATTTTGTTACATACCTCAACATCGAATTAGCCAAAGTTTTTGTCAGTTCTTCTTGTCTTTTCTTTTTTCTTAATTTTTCTATGCCGCCCATTACATGTTTTATTCGTTTCGAAGTCATCTTAAAAACCTAATTCATAAATGAATAGAAAAATAAATATGAATAAGGTTAAATATAAAATCTATAAGTATAATTAACATACCGAGAAAAAGATTGATGATGGAAATTGTGTTTGTTCAGAAGTGAGATAATAAGATGGCTGAAAAAGTTGGATAATGTGTAAGTTAATGTGCTATTATTAGGTAGCTATTATTAGGTGTTAATGTGCTATTATTAGGTAGCTATTATTAGGTGTAGGGGAGATATAAATATACCTAGGGTTTCGTGATTTATTTGTATTTATGATTTTTTGTTTCAAAAAAATGTTGATAATGGGAATTGAACCCGAGATCTGAAGGAGAAAATTTAGTTTCATTTACCACTACAAGAGTATTTTTGGAATATGAGCCGATTTTTTTATTAATACAGAGAACCGCAAGTACGGGTTTGCTTTGTTTGGGCTCAGACCCGGCCTTGGATAGAACATTTAAGATATGAAAGATGGTGGTGATGATTGAGAATGCTACTATCATTTAATCAAGGGAACTATCTTCCCATCAAAGCAGTTCATGTCTTATCACTTTGAAATTTCTGCATAAATATTTTAAAATACTACAAAACAATTTAATTATATAATTGATGTCGAAGACAGAAAACTTGAATAAATTTTATATGTACTTGATTTTTTCAATATAAAAATACAGTTTTTGCATGAGCTAGAAGTTGGTGTGTGCAACTATATAAGACTCGGTTTTTGAATCTTCTCCAAATTCACAGTTAAGGACCGTCTTGGAAGAATACGATCAATATGCATAATCTTTGGTGTTGTGGAAGAAAGTTTGGTTTAAAGTTATCTAAATAACTTGACTCTATCTCCTATCTCCAAATATTTAGAACAGAAGCTCCACGTAGTTATTGTAATCCTCCTTTGCTGATGTGTCATACGAATTAAACATAGAGATGGATGTTGTGATGCACAAAACCTTAGCCAAAGAAAATAACTTTGAAGTAAAAAATGTTAATTGACTTACATTATACATGGGATTAAGAAGCCTTTGTATTCGTCTTCTAGAGTTTGGGGACCATCCTAATGAAATATAGTTATATATAGTTCTATGTCTATATTCACGTAAGTTAAATGTATATTACAAATATAATAAATTGATTAAGAGTAAAACTTTGAAATTACCATTTACTTTTCATTCGTTAATGAGAGAGTATGTTATCCCGTTTTCATCCACTCCTCCAATAAGTTTTCCCTCTAATTAAGATTTGTGTATGATTAAATTAATCACATATCTTGAAATGTAAAATTTTATTTTTACTTGCTAAGACCTTTGACCATATTGAGAGTTCATATGTTTGAACATTCAATTGTTTCAGTCATTTTACATCCTCATATTTAAGTTATATATAAAAATTCCAAAATTAGATTACGTTTCCATTATCGTATATATACTAGATTTATACTCATGTCTTACGTAGGAAAAAATATTCACAAATTATATAATATTTTTTATTATTAAATATAAATTTTATTTAAAAATATTTTTAATAATAATTTTTGTATATGTAAATTTAAAGAAAGAAAAAATAATTGTTTTTTACGAGTTTAATAGTATTTTTTGGTTAGTTTAATAAAATATATTGATTCTCTAACCAAATTAATGACAATAACATATATCGTAATTATTATAATAACTTAAATCCGTTTACATATTTATTTGTAATTTATTGTGTTGATAATACGTTAGCATGATAATTCTGTTAATAACAAATCAAGATAACATTATTTTTTAAAATATTTTTCAAATAATATATTAAAGATATTTGTCTTTCATAACCACACATTTTATGTGATCGGAGGCACTATGCCTAAGATGCCCATTAGTCCTGTCGTAGATGTTGTTGATGGAAAGATCTATGTGATCGGAGGTCATTACGGTAAGGAATCTAATTTTTGGTCATCAAACTTGATGATGGTGCTAGACACGAAATCACAAACTTGGGAATTTGAGGAGACTAAGTCTGGACTTGAGGCAGGACATAATCTGATTAGTTCTAAGGTCTTGGAAGATAAGAGTGATGTTCGTTTGTCTACGGCAGCGACCTGCGGTCAGACGTTGTGGTTAGACGTTGTAATATTGTTGTTCGTTTGATCGCCGTAGGTTATCGCCGCAGGTTGTATCGCAATTGTTTGATCGCAAACGTTACAATTTCGCAGCGGTTAAAATTTTTTACCACAGTTTTGTACGGTCGACCACATCGTTTGATCGCAGAAACCTGCGGCAGTCAAACGAACAATGTTTGACCGCATGACGCAGCCGCAGGAACATGCAGCTACGAAACGAACAGCCCTAAAATTAACTTTGCTCTTGAATTAGGCATTAAATCTTTGGTTTGAGTCTTTTGTTATTCAAATAATGATATCGAATGGAGCAATGTGATAGAATTATTGGATTGGCAAGAGACAAGAACGATACAATATTATTTATTCATGAATGGACTGAGAATGAATAGGTAAGCCCGATTATTACAATAGTATTAACAACATTTACATGACATAACTAAAGCTTTATTAGGTTTGAGATCGGACATATTGAATTTATTTATAGATATTGCTTCCCTTATTTTGAGATGAATCTCGAAAACCATTTGCCAGAATCTTTTTCTCTTCGATCCATTGGATTAGTGAAATTGACCCAATTCATACCAAACCGGAGAGTGTAACCATTTCCAAATTCGTAATTGTCCATCAATGACCATGCAAAATATCCTGCTACATTGCATCCATCCCTATAATATATTTGAAATAATGTTAGATGTATTAATATTTATAATTCTCAAACGGAATGTATTTATGTCAAACAAAGTATGAATTGTAACTCACTCGATGGAACATTTAAGACACGAAAGATGGCTACAGTGATTTTGAATTCGTCCATTATCGGCAAGAGCATTTGGCAATGTTAAGTTTCCAAAATCAGAAACTCCTAAAAATTGAATACAAATTGTATATTTAACACAAACATAAGTTTTATTTGTCAAATATAATTATCTTGGTAAGAAATATAAATACCATTTTCTGTGATGTATGTAAGTGGGTTTTTGTAGTTATCTTTTATGTAATTTAGAATTTGACGAAATCCTAGAGGATAGTATACAAAACTAGTCGCCTGTAGAAAAAGAAAATGAAGATATATATACTCAAATAAATATTTTAATTTTTTGAATATTAAAATACTATTCCAAATTAAAGACGTTACTTACTTGAACACCAATAGGTACTCCATTGCGATAAACTGAAACCAATTAGAAAAACATGAGTTTTACTAATTAAATTTATTTGAAATATGATGGGAAAATGTTTTACGTACATCCAATAGTTAACTCGTGGATCAGTTAAGGCATTAGGTTGTGTAGGAATGGAAGGAGATGCATCGGTCGCATATTGGGTAACATAATAGTTCAATCCTAGAAAATCAAGTGATCCTTTAACTAAGTCTGATTCTTGAGGTGTGAATTTTGGCAATCTATCTCCAACGATGTCTTTCATTATTTTGGGATATTCTCCATACACCAATGGATCCAAAAACCTTCATATAAACATATTTATAAATTTATAACACTCCAACATATGTTTCTTATAAAGTTATATATTATCAAAATCTTATATATAATTAATTTAAGAGACAAATAATTGAGAACATATACATACCATCCAACGAAGAAATCGAATGCTCGTTTCGCAGCAGCTTTGTCGAGATTACTAGTCTCGTTTAATGGGGTAAACCATCTTCCAATCAAAGTAGTTCCTATCTTACCGCCTTGAAATTTCTACATAAATATTTAAAATTATAGAACAATGTAATTGTGGAACTGATCTCAAACACAAAAAACATGCGTAGATTTTTTATAAACCTGATATCTTTTTCGATATAAAGATACAGTTTCTGCATGAGCTAAAAGTTGGTTGTGTGCAACTATATAAGGTTCGGTTCCAGAATCTCCTCCAAATTCACAGTCAGTGCATCGTCCTGGGGGATACGATCCATCTGCATAACCTTTAGTTGCGAGAGAAAAAGGCTGGTTTAAAGTTATCCAAAACTTAACTCTGTCTCCGAATCTTTGGAATAAAAGCTCCGCATAGTTTTTGTAATCCTCCCTATTGATGTGTCATACACATTAAATATAAAGATGTATGTGAGAATATTATCACAATTGAAGGGTTCTTTAGCTTTGCACACTGGATTACAAACATGTTGGCTATTCGAAACGACAAAGAAAATGACAAGAATGGCTAAAGAGTAGTGAGCTTTTGGAATAGCCATGGTTAAGATTATTTTCTTGCTTTGGTTGATAGGATACTATGATATTGTTAGATGATAAATGATGATATTTAGAAGGGTTTATATAGAAGGGTTAGAGTGCATGGAAACTTGCATGGAGATTTACGTAAACTTGTATATTTGCTTTCAATTTGATCCTCCATGTTCTCCTCCTCGCTGTCTTTGTATTTTCTTTTGCTTAAAGATATAATTATATCATCTAATCAAAATAATTGAATTGTCCCTAATAACATTTGGAGTTTTACGGCATCATATTTGTTTTATGTGTAGAATACGTATACAGTTTCCCTAATGAATATATGTTATGTTCATTAACTACAATAAATGTTTTGCCCAAAATAACTATAATTAATATATATATTTAAAACTATTAACTCAACAAGATTTACCATTTATGTACAATTCTATTTGTAAGTTTTTTTTGTTGCTAATTTACTGGTTATTAAGCCATCCACGTTTGAAACGTGTATTAGGTTGATATAAACCTCAATTCAAATTAGTTTTAGGAATTTTCAACCACGTTGGAAAGTTAGTAGCAATTATATAGATTTTTGTTATATATATGATTTTCATAATTATTTATAAATATAATATAATTTTATGGTTAAGATTGCATAAAACACATTAAAACTAATTTTAATTCTAATATGTTATGATTTTTATTTATATTATCAACATAAGTTAAATAAAATTTTCATCAAAACATTTATAGATATTTTTTATAAAAAAAAATTTGGCAGCTGGCTAGATGGTTAGACTTCCATTTAAATAGGTTATGCGGACAAAAATCGGACATATGATTGTTTGATTAACTTGAAAAAAATCCCCACAGTTAGATGGTACCTAGCGCATAGGCCACTAGACTGCCAAATTTTTGAATCGGAGGTAAATTCTTTAGTTATTATGACCAAACGAAACATGAAGTTTAGCACACAATTTTCCTGATTGTTTTTTTTCCAGTTGTTTCATGTAGATGGTTCATAATAATGCAACCATTAGAGTATGAAGGAAGATGGAGTCGAACTCGACATCTGTATGAAAGACGTAAAAATAATGCAATCATTAGAGTATATATTCATTCCTACCAAGAATATATATAGATATATTATTTATATACAAGCTACATAAAAGATATTAGTTATTAATAAATGGACTGAGAATTAATAGGTAGGTCCCATTATTACAAGAGTATTAGCAACATGACATAGTTAAGCTTTATTAGATTCGAGGTTGGACACATTGAGTTGATCATTTATAGATATCGCTTCCTCTTATTTTGAGATGAATTTGGAAAAATATTTGCCATATTCGTTTTCTCTTCGATCAGTATCATGAGTGAAGTTTACCTAATTCATACAAAACCAAATAGTGTAACCATTTCCAAATTTGTAATTATCCATCAATGAGTATAAAAAATATCCTTTACGTTGCATTCATTCCTACAATACATTTGAAATAATGCTGACGTATTAATATTTATGATTCTCAAATGAAATGTTTATATATCAAACACAGTATGAATTCTAACTCAATTGATAGAATTCTAACACAGTATGGAAAAACTTTTTTTTGCAAAGGCAATCGAAATTGGAATTGCCATCATTATGCGGTACAAGATCCATATATTTGGATAACAACTTTCCAGTTTTTTCAGAAAATCCAATATCTCGACAATCTTCTTAACCTCTTTTGGTAGAACTCCTCTTAAAAATTTTAGCTCCAAAAATAAATCATATCCATCAAGATCAAAATGATTGTCATGCTTCAAAAAATTTTCAAGGTTGACACAAGAAGCCATCAACTTGTTATCGTTTGCTAACTTCAACTTCTTCAAGTCAAATAAGAATCCAAAAATCTTTTCATAGCTCTGAAATTGATCAAATCTTGTCTCAAGCGACACCAAACCCTGATCCACAATTTTGATAAAATAATTCACCCTTAAATTTTCTTCCTCTATTAATATCACATATTCTCCAACTTTTTCGAGTTCTTCATCATCAAATTGTTTTCTTTTACTGGGACGTTTTGCTTTCACAGAAAATACTGGATCAATTTCCATATCAATAGCAATCCGTTCAGCTTCTAATTTTGCTGCTTGAAAACCTGTTTCCCTATAGTTTCTAAAAAAAGATATAAGTCCTTCTAGCTGAGCAATAGCAACATCAATATCCATATCTTCTTATTGTAGAATCTTGCTTACTTTGTTAACAACAAACAAAAGCTCATACCAAATGATCATTCCAAACAAAAACTCGAAACTCCCGATTCCATGAATTTTACTCATTGCAAGAGACTCGGCTTCGCTGTTGAGATTCAAGCATCCGGCGATATCACCTTTCTTTAGATCTTAACCTGAAACTCATTGGATCTTTTAGAATCTACAACCACAATAACACACCACAATCGAATACGAATGAAAACCAAAAACAAGAACACGATTTAACCAGTTCGGGTCTCATAACGAGAACCCTACGTCTGGACTTGACGGCACAAGCAATCCACTATCTCAATGAGTTCACAATCGCACCAAGAAGAGAAGATATCACAAACCGATATCTCTCCCTAAAGAACAACACTCATTCAGCTCAATCGAGCTCTCATCCCTCTCTACCCTCACACCCGTTTTCGGAGAAACCAAGAAGAAAGAGGCAGAAAAATGAAGTGAAATCGACATCCCCAAAACCCTAATCGCGTTCACCTTATATACGGGTGAACCCGGTATAATTAAATCTAACCGACCCAATTGATTAACCCAACCAATACTCAATTAAACTATTGTACCAACATTAAATCAAACCAATAAACCACCGGTTTTCTTCAATGTTCGATTGATTGTCACAACATAACAATCTCCACCTTGACAATCAAACTCTTCATAGGATTTTCTCAGCTTCGTGTACCGTCAAGCGTGACCATTTCCTATCACATGGTCACTTTGAGCATGGCGAGTGCCTGCTTAAACTTTGCCACCAGAATTACTTTGGTGAGCATATCTGCGGGATTTCTAGCTGTAGGAATCTTCTGAACCTGAAGTATACCTTGTTGTACAACATCTCTCAAGAAGTGATACTTCACAGCAATATGCTTCGTCCTCTCATGGAATGTATTGTTCTTTGCAAGAAACAATGCACTTTGAGAATCACACCAGACTGTTACTACTGTCTGCTTAAAACCTAACTCCTCTGTTAAGCCCTTAAGCCATATTGCCTCCTTAACCGCTTCACCCATTTCCATATATTCAGCCTCCGTGGTTGATAAAGCCACTACATGTTGCAGATTCGATTTCCAGCTCACTGTGTTTCCTCCAACAGTGAACACATACCCTGTTATGGATCTCCTCCTATCTAAATCGAATAACCTTCTATCTCTAATTGCTGCTAACTTGAAATGTGCCCCAATTGGAGTTGAAACAGCCTTAGAATCCTCCATTTTAAACACCTGCAACACTTTCTTAACATACCTAGATTGAGACAGTGAAAGGACTCCACCTTCACGATCTCTCTCTATGTCTATGCCCAAAATTCTTTTGGCTGGCCCTAAGTCTTTCATATCAAACCATGCTTCACCATAAACTGATCAAAGCATTTATTCCATTGTCTAGGCGCTTGTTTAAGCCCATACAAAGACTTTTTCAGATGACAGACATAATCCTCTTTACCCTTTATCTCATACCCTTCCGGTTGACTCATAAAGATATCTTCTTCTATATTCCCATGTAAAAATGTTGTTTTCACGTCTAACTGTTCTACTTCTAATTCCAGGTTTACTGTTAGAGACATCAAGATCCTAATAGACACATGCTTAACCACCAGGGAGAAGATCTCCTGATAATCAATACCCTCCCTCTGAGAATATCCCTTAGCCACTAGCCTAGCCATAAATCTTGGCTTTTCTACTCCTGGTATTCCTGGTTTCCTAGTTAGAACCCATTTACAACCTATCACTTTTTGGTTTTCTGGTTTCTTTACCAAAATGATTTGATCTCATGATCTCCACCTTGAGGTGTATCCTCATTGTTGTCCTGGAGGTCTTCTTCTGGTTGGATCTTCTCTGAGTTGACCATTTCAACTTCTATTCGAACATCTATACCTGTATCACTATTTCCTGCAATACACTTTTGAGCACACAGATGATCTTTATACAATTTATCCTCAGTAAAAATTGCATTTCTGCTCACAACACATTTTTTATCTTCAATCAACCATACCTTATAACCTTTGATTCCCTGAGGATATCCAATAAAAACCCCTTTTAAGGCCCTAGGTTTTAGTTTTCCCTGGTCAATATGAACATATACAATAGATCCAAATCTCCTTAGATGAGAATACCCTGGTTCCTTACCTAACCAAATTTGTTCTGGGATATTTCCATCATTCGCTGATGATGGGGTTCTATTAATAATATATACTGAAGTAGCTACAGCTTCTGCCCAGAACTTCTCATCTAGACCTGATTCATCTAGTAGACATCGGATTTTTTCCATAATTGTCCTATTCATATGCTCAGCAACCCCATTTTGCTGAGGCATATAAGCACATGTTCTATGTCTTTCTATGCCTTGACTCTTACAGAAATTATCAAATTCTATATTACAAAACTCTAAACCGTTGTCGGTTCTAAGACATCTAACTTTTCTATTCACCTGATTTTCTACTACCAGTTTCCACTCACAAAACTTACTAAAAGCTTCACTTTTAGTTGTCAAAAAAATACACCCATACCTTTCTAGAATAATCGTCTATTATAGACAGGAAATATTGTTTTCTAGACAATGACATATGGACATTCGGGGACCCCCACAGATCAGCATGTACATACTTGAGAACCTCATCAGTATTATGCTTACCAATACTAAAGCTCAGCCTCTTAGTCTTTCCCATAATACAGCTTTCACAGAAAACCAGGTTGCTAATCCTATTCTTATCTAGAATACCTTTATCAACCAGAATCCTAAGATTTTTCATGCTCATGTGACCTAACCTACTATGCCACAATGATGTATCATCTTTATTCTCAGCTATATTAGACACAGCTAACTCTGTTTCACCATCAAGAAGGTATAAACTCCCATATAACGTACCTTGGAGAGCCAACTTACCATTCTTAAAGAATCTGGTCTTCCCACTTCCTCCCTCATTACGAAAACCCTGTAAATCAAGAGTGCTAACTGAGATCAGATTTCTCTTTAATGATGGAACATACCTTACATTTATCAGTTCCTTAACTGATCCGCCTTTGCTTTAATATTGATGGTTCCTATTCATTGAACCATAACCGATCTGTCATCTGCTAGTAGAACTTCTCCTCCTCGTATCTCTTTGAATGCACTGAACCATTCTCTCCTAGATGTCATATGGTACGAGCAACCCGAATCTATGATCCATTTTTCTTTAGGATTCTGTTCGGATGTTGTCAGAGCATCTATCTCCCTGATTTTATCAACCATTACCGTTGCTTCTCCATGGTCCTAATTTTTCAAACTTTTTTTTCCGTGCAAAACAATCTTTCTTAATGTGTCCTTCTTTCTTGCAGTACCAGCACGTTATCCTTGATCCAGACTTTGATCTAGATCTGCTATTGCCACACTTGTAGCTAAAATCCTTCTTCTCGGGCCTTCCTCTAGCTACATACACTTCACCTCCCTTTTGAGATCCAAGAGATTCCTTCAACTCCATCTCTTTTGATCTTGCAGCTCCAGCCACTTCTTCCAGTGACAGTGTCTCTCGTCCATACTTCAATGTCTCCTTAAGGTGATTGTATTGTGAGGGCAGAGAGCTAAGCAACAAGATTGCTTGAACTTCTTCTGAAATGGAAATATTTACACTATTTAAATCGGATACAATTTTCAGAAAATCATCAATATTTTCATCAATCGACTGTGATTCTTGCATCTTAAATGTGTAAAATTTATGCTGCAAGAAAATACGATTAGGCAAAGATTTGGAAAGATACAACCTTTCCAATGTCGACCACGTAGAAGCTACTGTAGTGCATGCATCCAGCTTCCTTAACACGTGATCTCCAACATTTAGAAAGATCAGATTCATCGCCTTTTCACATCTTTTGGATCTTGCCGTTTCATTCTCAATGCGCTTCTGTTTCTCAGCCTCAGTCTCCTCATCTTCACTAACCGATGGTTTGGGTACATCAATTAATGTATCTTTCAAACCAAGAACGCTCAGATGAGCAAGCATTCTCCTTTTCCACAACGAGAAATCTCCTTTCCCGTCGAATATGTCGACTTCTATCCTCGCGTTCGTCATTTCTTTGCTTTTCCCCGTGGCTCCGATACCACTTTGTTGAGATTCAAGCATCCAGCGATGTCACCTTTCTTTAGATCTTAACTTGAAACTCGTTAGATCTTTTAGAATCTACAACCATAATAACACACCACACTCGAATACGAATGAAAACCAAAAACAAGAAAACGATTTAACCAGTTCGGGTCTCATAACGAGAATCCTACGTCTGGGCTTGACGGCACAAGCAATCCACTATCTCAATGAGTTCACAATCGCACCAAGAAGAGAAGATATCACAAACCGATATCTCTCCCTAAAGAACAACACTCATTCAGCTCAATCGAGCTCTCATCCCTCTCTACCCTCACACCCGTTTTCGGAGAAATCAAGAAGAAGGAGGCAGAAAATGAAGTGAAATCGACATCCCCAAAACCCTAATCGCGTTCACCTTACATACGGGTGAACCCGGTACAATTAAATCTAACCGACCCAATTGATTAACCCAACCAATACTCAATTAAACTCTTGTACCAACATTAAATCAAACCAATAAACCACCGGTTTTCTTCAATGTTCGATTAATTGTCACAACATAACATTCGCTTCTTGTTTTCGGATTATCACTATTTTCTGCCTAGTAAAACAAAGCATCTCGTATTTTAGGAGCTTGAAATCTTATTGCTTTAACGTTGTTGATGCGACTCTCCCAACGAGTTTGTGATAATGGTTTGACTGTACCAATCACAATCTTTCTGAAACTTCACAATTACTTGTAGAAGATGCAAACAAACAGTAAATACGTTGAACAATTCCAAAAAAAGACACTGCTATCGGTGATGAAGAAGCGATATCTGAAAGTACAAGGTTTAAACTATGACAACCACATGGTGTGTAGAATGCTCTTGGATTCATTTCGAGCAATCTTTTTTGTAGAATGCCTTTCATGTTGGACCCATTATCATAACCTTGTCCTCTAATGTCATCAATACTTAACCCAAAATCAAATAATGTTTTCTGAAGAATATCAAAAAGCCCTTCTCTAGTTTTATCTCTAACTTCCACAAATGACAAAAAGAATTCTTCAATCTTTGGTAATATTTCAAAAATATCCACGCATCGGATAACTAGAGACATTTGATCTCGGTGACTAATATCAGGAGTAGTATCAAGAATAACTGAAAAGTACTTTGCACATCGAATTTTCTTTAAGATCATTTGTTTGATCTCATTTCCAAGCATCTCTATCAGCTCGTTTTGAATTTTGTGACTCAAATAATGATAATGAGGTTCACGCTTATCAATTCGTCGAATGTGTTCTTTCATCACTGGATCAAAATCTGTAATTACTTCAATCATACCCAAAAAATTACCATTACCATTCGAATGAATTTTGTCACTACTTCCACGAAAGGCAATATTATGTTTTGCAAGACCTTTTACCAATGCAATTATTCTCAATAACACATCTCTCCAATGTTTTTTTTCTTTGTTTATTTCTTCTTGAAGATGTTTATCAATAGTTTGGTTCATCTGTAATCTCACTTCTAACTCCATCCAACGAGTCATGCATATGATATGCTTATGATTTTTTTTCATGTTCCTTAAGCATTTGTGAAACATTTCTCCAATCACTACATCCATCACCTGCCAACTGATTAAGATTTTTGTCTTCCATGAATAATTTACAGCAAAACAAAAGATTTTATCTTTTACTTTTGAGTAAACTAGCCATCGCCTATCTTGTTTCTCCCCGTTCTTAATTTCTCTGGTATAAGATGAATGTGAGAAACACCTACCAATAGAATCTCTTGGAAAACGATAATCAACCGAAAGTCTTGTCATTGTACCTTTTTCAACTACGAAATCTCTCAATCTTTTGTCAATTTTTCTCCAATTTCCCAGATCATTGATATCCCCATCTATTTGATATTCTTTAACATCAAATGTCTTCTCCTTTTCTATTCCATTTTCATTCTCATTTATATTCTCTTCTTCATTCTCATACTCTTTTTCATTCTCATACTTTTTTTCATTCTCATACCTTTTTTCATTCTGATCATATTCCTTTTCGTTTTCATTTTCATTCACATTCTCTTCACACATGTTATTTTCATCTTCTAAAACATCATCAATTTTAGAAGTTTCAGATTTTGTTACATACCTCAACATCGAATTAGCCAAAGTTTTTGTCAATTCTTCTTTTCTTTTCTTTTTTCTTAATTTTTCCGTGCCACCCATTACATGTTTTATTCGTTTCGAAGTCATCTTAAAAACCTAATTCACAAATGAATAGAAAAATAAATATGAATAAGGTTAAATATAAAATCTATAATTATAATTAACATACCAAGAAGAAGATTGATGATGAAAATTGTGTTTCTTCGAAAGTGAGATAATAAGATGGCCAAAAAATTTGCGAAATTTAATAACTGATGGAAAAAAAAAGGATTAGTTACTTATGTGTGTAAGTTAATGTGCTATTATTAGGTAGCTATTATTAGGTGTTAATGTGCTATTATTAGGTAGCTATTATTAGGTGTAGGGGAGATATAAATATACCTAGGGTTTCGTGACCGATCTGAAGGAGAAAATTTAGTTTCATTTACTATTGTGTTACAAGAGTATTTTTGGAATAAGGGCCGATTTTTTTTTATTAATACAGAGGGCCGCAAACACGAGTTTGCTTTGCTTGGACTCAGGTCCGGTCCTGGATAGAACATTTGAGATATGAAAGATGGCGGTGGTGATTGTGAATTTGTCCATTATCAAAAATAGTATTTGACAACATTAAGTTTCCAAAATTAAAAACTCCTAAAAGTTGAATACAAAATTGTATGGAATGCATACATGGAATGCTTGTTTTGAAATAGTTTTGTCGAGAATGCTACTATCATTTAATCAAGGAAACTATCTTCGGATCAAAGCAGTTCATGTCTTATCACTTTGAAATTTCTGTATAAATATTTTAAAATACTACAAAACAATTTAATTATATATATAACTGATCTCGAAGACACAAAACATGAATAAATTTTATATGAACTTGATTTTTTCGATATAAAAATATAGTTTTTGCATGAGGAAGTTGGTGTGTGCAACTATATAACGTTCGGTTTTTGAATTTTCTCCAAATTCACAGTTAAGGACCGTCTTGGAAGAATACGATCCATATGCATAATCTTTGGTTGTGGAAAAAAGTTTGGTTTAAAATTATCTAAATAACTTGACTCTATCTCCTATCTCCAAATATTTAGAACACAAGCTCCACATAGTTATTGTAATCCTCCTTTGCTGATGTGTCATACGAATTAAGCATAGAGATGTATGTTGTGATGCACAAAACCTTAGCCAAAGAAAATAACTTTGAAGTAAAAAATGTTAATTGACTTACATTATACATGGGATTAAGAAGCCTTTGTATTCGTCTTCTAGAGTTTGGGGACCATCCTAATGAAATATAGTTATATATAGTTCTATGTTTATATTCATGTAAGTTAAGTTAAGTTAAATATATATTACAAATATAATAAATTGATTAAGAGTAAAAACTTGAAATTTACCATTTGCTTTTCATTCGTTAATGAGAGTGTATGTTATCCCGTTTTCGTCCACTCCTCCAATAAGTTTTCCTTCTAATTAAGATTTCTATATGATTAAATTAATCACATATCTTGAAATTTTGTTTTTATTGTATATTTTATTTGTATAATCAATATTAATTTTTTAAAAATATATTTTAAATAAAAAATCAATTATAAATAAATAATTAATTATAATATGTGAATATTTTCTCCCACTGAAGGTGTGGATCTAAATCTAGTTGAAGTTATGTATAAAAAGTTTCAAAATTAGATTACGTTTCCATTATCGTGAATATATATATTCGTCTTTCATAACCACACTTTCTAAAGATCATGCGAATCACAAGTAATCTATCCGGACGACAGATTCCGGTTTTAGAGAGGGAGAAGCAGTTGGAGCTTCTTCGGAGAATGAGTCGGATTCGATTTTCAGGTCGAATCCGGGTGGATCCGCTGGTTCCCAAAATTAACTCTTTCAAGTACTTTATACTTAACAACAAAATTTATCTACCTAACATTGATATTATATGCCAAGATTTGTGATCAATCCTTATAGACTGAAATGGAACAGATGCCATACAAAACTTAGCTTTCACATTGACAAGACTAATTAAGGTTCAGACAATGTTGGAGAAACGGTGTGTAAGATTGCTTCTTGTTTTTTCTCTTACAGAACTTTGTCTTTTATCTCTTGTGATCTTTTATCTCTTATGAAAATAAATTTCACTGGAAGAAAAAGCTTTGCATGTTATACCAAAAGGTGGAGACAGATTTTATCTTGACCTAAAACCTATGAATCAAGGGATTTAGGTGCACAAATATATTAAAATGTTATCGTTTTGAGCAAGTAGTTGTGGTGCACTGGTTTACTTCTCTACAAATTCAATTCATGATCGGTAAATCAAAGCTCATCAACTATGGTTTCAGGTGTTCTCGAGGCATTCTCTTGAAAAGCAACTGTTGCTATAGATGTGTACCCGGGCGATGAGGTTAACTGTAAAGTGAATAAAATCTTATCAACATATTGATAATATCCCTTCATAATCAGCCCAAACTAATAAAAATATAGGAATTATTTCCGTTAACTACACGAACTTATAGGAATAAATATATTTTCACCCGTATTTTTTAGATTTTCTTTTACCTATATAAACTGGATTTTTTTCATAAACTACACAAACTTTATATGCAGTTACACAAATTTTATTAAAATTTAAATGTTAAATCGCTATTAGAACATCAAGTTCCGAGTGGTTTGCTGCAGAGATTACCTATTCCCGAGTGGAAGTGGGACATGATCACGATGGACTTCGTGACTAGTTTGCCAATGTGTGGCAAGATGGATGCGATTTAGGTCATAGTGGATAGAATTGCTACGGTTATCCGAGTAGTAGTTACCATCAAACAAACTATAACTGATTTAATGAACCATTCGCAGTTTGGTTTTAATTTAAAAATCTGGTTTAACTTATATTTATTTCGAAGTTAACACGAGATTTTTCGAATTAAAACAAGATTTAAATAGCGATTTAACGTGTAAACGTTATTGAAATTTATGTACTATCAATAATTTATGAAAGTAATGTAATTTACATATGAAAAGCACAGTTTATATAGCTAAAATAAAATCTAAATAATACATATGGAAATAGATTTATTTACATTAGTTCGTATAGTAGACATAAGTAAATTTTCAGAAAATAAGTAATCACTCCATTTTATTTTATTGTTATCAAAACTCTAATTAAAAAAATGGTGAGTGGTATGAGTCTTAGAAATATGTCAACTACTACTTAAAATAAAATAATTTTAAATAAATGTAGGGGCAATTGACTAAAATAACACCATTTCAAGTTTTTGTTCCAAATATAGCACTAGTCATTTAAATTTCCAAAAATAGCACAAATTTAATATTAAAACAATTAAAAACTTATTCCTAATGAAAAAAATTTAAACCCTAAATTGGAAAAAGTGAACCCAAACTTTATGTTTTAATTTTATATATATTTTATTTAAGGTAAATAATTATTTTTACATAATAATTTATGCTATTTTGGGAATTTTAGTTTTAGTGTGCTAAATTTGGAAGATAAACTTAAAATGATGCTATTTTAGGGTATTACTCTAAATGTAGACCTAATATTATTTGCTAAGATTAAAAGCAAAAGATAAAGGTAACAAATTTGACTATTTGCTATATTATATTGTAACCACTTTTAAAAGGAAATTTGCTACAAATACAAATTCCAATGCGAAAATAGTTTAATTCCATCAATCCAAAATGATTAGAAAAAAATGTTAATAATATCATAAGCAACACATTCCATTATATTTTGAAATCAAAGAAAAACAACCACACAAAAAAAAAACATTGAACTGGAACAAAATCAGATCCAAGTCTGGTTCTGTTTGATGAAAAACTCAGAATCTTATGAACCCTTTGTCTCTCAAACTCTCTACAGTCTCTTTAATGCTAACCTCCAATGGCACAAACTCAACCCCAAGAGACTCTGCTTTCTCTTTAGACACTTTATATGTCGGAATATATATCTTTTCATCTGCACACCTGCAAAAAATTTCAATACAATCTTTACAGAGATCTTGTCTTTAATCATCAACTTCTAACAAAACAGAGTGATTCTGTTTATGTCGCTGTTTCTAACATTAAAACTTACTTTTCAGGGAGTTGAAAATCAGGATAAAGATCATGCAAAATGTTAACAACTTCAGAGTAATGAGCAACTCTCTCCACTAAACAGTATCTTCCATTAGCAGTTGGATTCTCAAACGCTTGAATATGAGCATTTGCTACATCTTTAACGTTTACCCACCCGAATGTCGCATTAGGAAACGTTTGTGCTCCTGAAAATGTAAATCAATGTTGAAGTTTCAGTAAATGTCTTAATCAAAACCAATCCTCTGTTTTGTTTTTCTGTACCTTTGATCAAGCTTAGTACTGCAGCAGCACTGGTGTTTAGTGTTGGCTGTAAAAGAGGACCAATCACCATTGCTGGATTTATCGCAACCAATTGTAAATCATTCTCTTTCGAAAACTTCCATGCTGCGTTTTCAGCTAATGTCTTTGACAGTACATACCAAAGCTTTTGAAGAAGAAAAAACAGAGTTTTTCAGCAAAAGGGAAAAACTAGGTATGGGCAAATAATCCGAACCGAATAAACCGAATCGAAACCGAACCGAAAAAAGTGATTTTGGTTGGTATTCAGTTATAAAGAAATAATCGAACGGATATTATTTTGGAAAACCATGGTTATTGGTTAGTAAGCGAAACCGAACCGAAAACCAAAATAATATCCGAAAAACCAAATTATTTTTCGGTTATTTTTTGTTATTTTCGGTGATCCAAAAATATTTTGGATATTTCAGATATTTCGGTTATTTTCGGTTGTTTTTAGTTATTTTCGGTTATTTTTTTATTATTTTTAGTTATTTTTGGTTTTTAAATTTAATAATCGAACCGATCGAAACCGAAATATAACCGAACCAAAAGCGAACGAAAATATAAAAATAACCGAATGAATTTTTAATCGTACCAACCGAAAAAACCAAAACCGAAAATAACCGACCGAAGATCTGAATATCCATGACTAGGAAAAACAGATTGATAACTTGAAGAACAAGCAACCATAAGATATTGAAGTAACCTTGGAAGCTCTGCAATATTCAGGATCGGCAAACCAAGACTCATCAACTATGGTTTCAGGTGTACGAGGCATTCCATTGAAAGCAACTGCTGCTATAGATGAGGTTAAGACTACTCTCTTAACAGATGAAGTCTTCAAGCAAGAACTTAAAACATTGATTGTTCCTTTCACTGCTGGATCAAGTAACTCACCCTACAAATCTCAAGCCACAAATCAATCAACCCTGAGAATGCAGCTAATAAGAGAGAGAAAGAAAGAAAGAGAGAGAAAGAAAGAAAGAGAGACAGAGAGAGACCTGAGGGTCCTTGACGTCGTGATAGAATGGAGATGCAGTGTGGAAAACTCCTTCGCAACCATCAATTGCTGAATCAAAAGAGCCTTCTTCTAATAAGTTTGCTTTGAACAGTTTAAGCCTTTCCTCTGCTCCTTCCAATGCAAGCAAATGCTCTGTTTTCCTTGGATCGTCTATTCCATTGAACCATTTACAGAAATAACAAATCTATGAATCTTGAATCATCCATTGTATGATATATATAAAGGAAGAAAGAGACGGACTTGGATCACGAACAGAGGCTTTAACGGTATAGCCACGGAGAAGAAGAAGCTTAACAATCCATGAAGCAATGTAACCTGAAGCTCCTGTCACACACACTGTCTTCTCCTCTTCGCTGCTCATTCTTCTTTCAGATCTTCTCAAATTGTTTTTCCTATTTGAAACCTTCAAAACTGAGATAGATATTCTCTACTTTTCTGCCTTTTTATTTTTCTTTTTATCTGTTTTGTTTGTTGGCTTTAAGATCGCCATTTTTGGAAGAGTTCGTTGAAGTTTTCCTCTGCCAAGTGTGTGACTCTTCTTAATCTCCTCCATACGCTTTTTGTGTGTGAGATATTCAATAATACTGGTTTTCTAAATGCGAATTTTCATAACTTTAAACCAAACTTTCATCAACTCAATTTGCATATTTATTAAAAAAAACCAATGTTACATTTTTATGACATTGGAGTTTCTCTGCCTTGCCACGACTGAACCATTCTTAATCTCCCTCAAGGGCGGTCTTGAGCACGAAGGTTTTGTTGTTCGTCCTTCACTATACGTAGACCAATCTCCATTGTTACTATGTCGGTTTTCTTTCAACCTACAAATCAATACTCTCTTCTCTGACTCTGATGGTAACTTATTCTTCTCTGGCTCTAACTTATGTTCCTTACTCAATCTGTTCATCTCTTCTTGTAATCCGCAAAACTCTGCTTGTAGGTTTTTCAACTTTACCTCTGATGATAATGCCCTTCTTCGCCATCCTTCAACCTAAAGATTTTATAGTAATAAACAGGATTTGAGTTTTGCTATGTTGCAGACATTTCTAGTGTTAAGATGAAATCTATGGTGTGAAATTTCAATCTTACAGAAGAATGTAGATTTTGTATCTGAGTATCTGAATCGAGAGCACGGCTTTGCCAGAAATCACGACAAGATTGAAGTTCCTCCATTTCTTTTCTCACTAGACCCAACATTTCTTGCATTTGTGACCATTGCTCTGCCTCTGCTCTTACTTCATCTGCAATCTTCCTCATAACTGCTTTGCAATGTTTAGAACAGTCGTTCTTTTCCTCTTGTTCTTTAATTGCCTGCAAAAAAAAAGTAAAATTCATCTTCACAACTTCATTTGATGCTCAATATCTAAAGAGAGCTGTTTCCCACAAGTTTACCTTATTATACATGTCTTGTGCAGATGCATCTTGAAGATCAGTGCATTTGGATGGCAAAGCAAAAAGACTCGGTACATAATCTTTCTCCATTCTTTCTAACAAAAACCCTTTCGATAAGGCCTCCATTTTACTACTCAATGTATCTATCTGTAGCAAAATAACATCAAAATCAAAATAATGCATGAAGATTAGGCCATTAACAGTGAATTGTGTCACTCACCACATAGCCGTTATTGTTCCTAAGAACACTTTGATCAGAATGGACCAAGAAGCTAGCTTCTGCCATTTTCTGAATACCTTTGACACAAGCCTCTTCCGTAACTCCTTCATCGAACTTCTCCAACTCTCTTCTTAATACAGAAGCTTGCCTGTCAAAATTATGTCTGCAGTTTCTAGCTTCCATTTCCTTAACTTTTGGAGATTTTAATTCATTCAGTTTCTCAACCAAATAGCTTATCTCATCTTCCAAAACCTTGCTCTCTTTCTTTCCTTCTAAGATTCTTTGTTTCCCCTATATCAAACGTCCAACATAGAACAGCTTCAACACAAACTCACAGTCAAAAACACAAACACACAAACCAATCAAAGATTTGACTTACGGAGAGAAGAGTATGAACTGCAGATCTTAGTGTCCGCTCCATTCGCTTCTTCCTCCTCTCCATCTTCTTCGTAGCAATCTCCTTTTCTATTCTTAACAAATTACACTCTGATCTCAACATCTCCGCCTGAAACCTCCACTTGGCTTCTTCCACTTCATCAACCGCAGAAGAAGACGACCCACCAATCTCTCTCCCATCTGCAACTTTCCCTCTTCTCTTTCCCTCTTCCTCATCATTCACCATCACAATCGATGTCCCTCGATCAAACGACCTCTCTTGATGAAACAGAACCTCCAATTTCACTCTCTGATCCTTCTGAGACGAAGAAGAAGACAACAACGAAGCTACTGTCCTCCCCTTCGCAGCATTTCGTCGAACACTCTGCCTACGTGGCAACTGAAGAATCCTCGGCGTCGGAGGGCCCACTTGTGGATACTGCCACTTCGATTTCCTCATCATCGTCGTCTCGTTTCTTCTCTCCATTTTTACCGCCGACTTTAAAAAAAGCAGCAAAAGGGTCTGTCTTTGTCTTTATCTCTTACGATAATGATTATCATAGGAAGAAAGACATCATTTTTAGATTGAATGAAAGCACTGATCTTTCTCTCTCTCTCACTTACACTGTCGGATTTTGAAAACAAATAACTTTGTTACCGTTACAAAGAATCACTCGAAAGCAGGGAAGAAAAGAGACAATCTTGGAGAGAGTTCATCAAAGATCACTCATTTTCTTAATTTAAAATACTGATTTTCCTCCAATGTGCATATATGTATATAAAGAATCCAAATTTAACGATCTCGGGTCTGATTCTCGAGTAAAGCCTACGGCGAGAGAAAGAAAGAGAGAGAGAGAGACCTCGTGAAGTGGAGCCATTTTCAAATAAAAGCTGTGTTGTGTGTCAAAGTTCGTGAAGAAACCGCTGCTTCCTCTTTCTTCTTTACAATTTTATTACAATTCTGCCAATACAAAAGAACCTCATTGGATATTCATTTATAATAACCATTAATATATACTCACTAGTGGCTGTTTTTTTTTTGTCAACGACTAGTGGTTGTTTATTTGAGTCATGTTTTTTTAAGACTCTTATTCAAATTTGTATTATTATTATTCAACATTCAAAATATCTCAATTTTCATTCATTACTATAATACTATTTCCTATGCACTGCTATTCAAATCATTTGAAACATTTCCTCCGTTTTAAATTAAATATCATTAAAAAAAATTTGTTTATTTTAAACAAATAATATCACTTTACGTTTTGCAAGTGAGGTTTTACATATATTTTAAAATTTTAGAACATTTTAATAAAGTATTAAGTTAATATTTCCTCCCATACCATTATTTGGCATATAGTATTAAGTTAATATAGTTTTTTAAAGTTAACTATATTTATACTCACCATATGCGTAGGAAAAATATTTATAAATTATATAATATTGTTTAGGGCAATTTTCTAAAATAGGATTATTTCAAAATTTTGTTCAAAATATAGCACTAATTATTTAAATTTCTAAAAATAACATAAATTTAATATTCAAATAATTAAAAATTTAATTTTACTAAAAAAAATTTAAATTCTAAATTTGAAAGAATGAACCTAAATATTTTGTTTTAATTTTATATATAGTTTATTTTAGAGAAATAATTATTTTTATATAATAATTTATGTTATTTTAAAAATTTTATTTTTAATGTGCTAAATATAGACCAAGATTATGTAATGGGGTTGCGGATACTTTGGCTTCATCTTTCTTATTATAGCATGTCGATTGGACATTTTTTAATGATTGTCCGTCATTTATTTATCATTTTGTAAATTCAGATTCGCCAGTTTAATAAAAGATTTTTTTTGAAAAAAACTTAAAAATATGTTATTTTAGGGTATTACTGTATTGTTTATTAGTAAATATAAATTAGATATTTATATAATTTTAAAAATTATCTTTAATATTAATTTTTGTATATATAAATTAAAAACATAAAAATAATTATTTGTATAAATTAAATAATATTTTTGGTTATTTTAATAAAATATATTAATTTTTTAACTAAATTAATAACAATAACATATATTATAATTATTCTAATTATTTAAATCCGTTTATATATTAAAATATTTCTTAAATAAATAATATTGTAGAAATATTCAAATTAAGCATTATCAATCCATTTGCTCCGGACCATTATTTAGAACATGTTGGTTTAACAAAGAAAAATGACAATGAAACAGGCAATGACTTAGTGTTTTTAAGAATGAATATTGGAGATCATTAGCTTAACTTCATTCACGAAAGGTGATCTAACTACTTTACCTATATACCGAAAAATATTATAAATCAAAAGTTTGTAAGTTCTATGATTTATAACAAAAACAAAACAAAAACTCTATTTTACGAGATCACATAAACATTCCACATTTAAAGAGTCATTTCGACGCTCCACCTAAGAGTTTTTGCTATGATTCGTTTATGGCCAGCTAGCAATAACTCTTTTATCATCAAATGACATTAATTTAAAAGTAGTTTTCTAAAATAATATCTATTTTTTTGTTTTAAAATTAGTATCATTAGTTTAAAGTTTTAATAATAAAACAAATTTAAAAATAAAATATACTAAAATTTATTGATTTAAATTCTAAACCATAAATTAAAAAAAAATTCAAATATAAAGTTTTAAGTTTATATATAATTTTTAGAGTAAATAAATATTTTTGTATAATTATTTGTACTATTTTATAATGTTAGATTTGAAACAAATTTTTTAAAAGATATTATTTTAAAATATTACTCGAAATTTAAATTGTATTTAAAAGAAATCAATGTTTCTTTATTTTTTACTATAATAGAATCAGAATCATTCATTTTCATATTTTATTTTGAAATTGTTTGGGAGTGATGATCTATTTCTTCTTCTTAGCTATCGTATAACATCAAATATCCTTACAAATAATATCACGGTTTGTATATATACGTTGAAGAAGTGGAAAACATATTTCCCTATTAATTGAAAGTTTGAAATCAATTTCTTCTGAGCAGTTGAGTTATTTGGATTACAACAGGAACTACGGCCATATCTAATTAGCTTTCGAATTTTTCAACAGAGAAAGAAATATGTTTTCAACTTTTAATTGAAAAAAAAAATATGTTTTCAAATTTTAATTGAACGAAAAATATGTTTTTAATTTTTCGACGTAAATATATAAATTGTGACACTAGTTGTAAAGTTATTTAATGTTATATAATAGTTTTGAGGAATAAATAGATCGTCCAACAAATTATTTTTTAAAAGAAAATCAAGACTAATTTCACAAACCAAATATATAAACCAAAATCTGAATGATACAGAAAAGCTTCTACAGTGTTCTTTAGATCCAACGACCATAAAGTCCCTTTTGTTCAAAAGATAGCATAAAGACACGTGGCAACAACCCATTTGTTCTAAATTCATATTTTGGATAAGGAAATGGATCATAATCCAAATCAATTCTTTTTTTTTCAACTTCATCAACATACAAATCAATCACCAAACTCTGATAAACAAAAAACAGAGAGTAAATCGATCACACGTGGGAATCAATTTGCCATTTGCAATGGCGTCAATGACCATGACATCTTCATTTCTACCGGCTGTCACAAAGCTTCCGGCAACTATCTCCAGCAACAGCAGACGAAGCCTCACTGTGGTCAAAGCCTCCACGAGCGAGAACACAACCAGCTTGGAGAACATTAAGCAAGAACAGAGCATGAGGATGAGGATGAGGAGGGATCTGGTGTTCATGGCTGCAGCTGCGGCTGTGTGCTCCTTAGCTAACGTAGCAATGGCGGACGAAGAACCCAAGAGAGGAACAGAAGCAGCCAAGAAGAAATATGCTCCTGTCTGTGTCACAATGCCTACGGCAAAGATTTGCCGTAACTGAGTTCGCTATTTTACCAACACATAACTTAAATATTCCACTTTATCGTGTCCCTGTTTCTGTGTTTGTAAAATTATCTAAGTTTGGTATGTAACAAAGGAAACCCTTATTTTTAATGTCAGCAAAGACTTCCTAAATCCTACTTATGAAAAGCCTTAAGCTTTAGCAGCAAATCTTTACCCTTTCAACTACAGTTGAATGCATGCACAATAAGAGCCATATAATCGTCTAAAAAATATCATTTATTGAGGTTAAATCAGACAACCTACCCCATGATTTCTCAGCAGTTTACAGTTTTTCTGAGGTCTGATATATATAAACAGCTGCCAAGTTGACGAGAAGACTAAAACTAATGTACCTTTGGCTTTTATTTCTTTTCCGTATGCTGAAGAGCCACAACCATCTCGTTTTTATTACTCGCTCTGTTACTCTACTGAGTCTACTCCATTTGGGCCAGCCAATGTTCCCTCCTGTTCATCATCAAATTCTTGCTGAACGCCTTTGACCTGTTTTTTGCACAAATGCTTTGGTGAGTAATCTTGATGATTAGAAAACAGTAAAAAGATGATAACAAGATCATGATTCTCCAGTGAAGAGCTGAAGACATCATAGAAATGGTAAATTTTAGTGCCATTCCTTATCAGCTTACCTCGGATATATAATGCATTAGCATATTCTCAATTCCTGATTTCAAAGTAACAGCTGAACTTGGACAACCGCTACAAGCTCCTTGCATTCTAAGCTTAACTATACCAGTTTCCCTGATCAAAACATATAGCTTCGATTAAAAAAAAATATATGTTTCAGAGTCATCTTCTTGATCATTAGCGAAACTCATCGAAAACAGCAGCGCATCTTCTTCAACATTAGCGAAAACTCATAGAAAAACTTACATATCAAATCCACAATACTCAATGTCCCCTCCATCATCTTGGACTGATGGTCGGATGCGTGTCTCCAAGAGTTCCTTGATCATTGCTACAGTTTCAGAGTCATCCTAAATAGCAGATTTGCCAATGTGTGAGAAACAATTAACAATTGTTAGCATTTGGCTTTTAAAAATCCCATCTACCAAACTCTTGGAGAACAATGGAATCCTACGTCGTGAATAGCGGTATCTTTGGCAGCTGTGGCTTGAGAGTCCGGAAACAAAGGCTGACCAGAAGAGTAGAAGTCCATTACCACTGCAAAGATTTCTGGCTTGAGGAAATCCCATGTTACATCATCTGACTTTGTTACAGTGACAAAATCTGACCCAAAGAAAACGCGAACAACACCTGCAACAAGATAGTAGCACAAAATCTTACTTAGTCACAAGAAAACGAACACAGATTGTAAGAGGAACAAATGTATGTAGCAAAAGGCGGAGATTACCATCAACGGCGAAAATGGCTTTGGCCAAAGGTGAACTCATAGCTGAACGAGCGTTAGGGAAATCTGCACTTCCAATTTCCATGACTGGTTTACCAGGATTAAACATCAGAGAAGAAGGGTTTGGTGTTGATTGTGTTTGGATAAACATAGTCCTCCTTTGCACTGCCCAAACATCCACAAGTTTTGTTAATTAGATCGTCAAGCCATAACTTTTCAAACTCATTCATCTCAAGACAGGCATCAAATGATAAAATTGCTCTAGCTTGAGATGTATCCCCAAAAAAAGCCCAAATTTCTCGTCGGATAACACCCATCAGAGAAATTAATTTATGAGACAGACAGAATCACAATTCATAATTTTCTCCTTTTTTGTGTTTCTTATTAGGCAAAAATGGCAATCAAATACAAATACCTAGAAATGCCATACCTCCTATGGAAATCCAATTCAGGGGAAAGGAAGAAGATCTCGGAGAGTTGGTAGCAGCTTTAGTCGCTCTGACATCCCCGAAATTCGTTGCCAATTGTTTCACCGTTGGGATAAACAGTTGGCGACGTGATATCAAAAGAGAGGAAGGTGAAGATACCCAATTTACAGAAAAGATCTCGCGAGCTCTATTGAGAAGCCTCGCAATCTCTTTCATTGTCTTCTTCTACGACTAAATTACGGAAAAACAGCAACTCAGATGGCGAAAGAAAAGCTTGGTACGACGTGAGAATGGCTATCGGAGCGACTTCTATGTCCCGGCGTGAGCGTATATATCTAGGAGGATTTAAATTGCCGGTTACCATCACCGTCACCCTGAGTTATTTAAACCGGATTAAACCATAACCAAAAATTCAAATTAGATAAAAGGTTTACTTCCGTCAACTATACAAATTTATACGAATAAACCTATTTCCACCCGTACTTTTTGGGTTTTTCATAAGTTACATAAAATATGTTTTTCTTCCGTAAACTACATAAACTTCATCAATTATCCCAATTACAGAAATTCCATTAATGTTTATACGTTAAATTGTTATTAAACCTTATTTTACTTTGAAAATCTGGTTTTAGTTTCAAACTAAATTCAAGTTAAAACTAGATTTTCAAATTATAACCAAATTTAGTAGCTATTTAACGTGTAAACATTAATAGAATTTCTACAATTAGAATAATTTATAAAGTTTGTGTAATTTATGGAAAAAAATACAGTTTATGTAGTTAAAAAAAGATCCAAAAAATACAAATGGAAATAGGTTTAGTCGCATAAGTTTGTATAGTTGACGGAAGTTTAGATAAATAAATAGTTCACAATGAATTGGTAAATATTAAATTTTTCTTAATTTGTTTGTAAATTTTTAAAAAAATAATAAATTTGGAACATGTCTATTTAATAATACAAAGACAGGAAAAAGAAAAGCAAAAGAAATTGATGGACTGGAATCAAATCAAATCCTCATTCCAAGGTGATTTGTAGCTTTTTCCTATAATTGGGTTTTTGTTCGTACGTGTGTGATCTTCATGCACGAATATACGAATACATTATATATTATTACCATAGGTCCATAGCTGTTGTGTCGTCTTCTTATCTACTTTACATGAACATAACTTTATACATTCGTTATAATTTATAGTTATTAGATTTACTTTTAGAAAGTAAATTGGAGACAATAAAAATGATGAAAAAAATCACCCACGAGTCCTCATTGGTTTTTCGTAAGAGATAAGGCATGTTAAAAAACGTTGTTCGTAAAAAAGAAAAATCAAAATTTTTAATCACTGCGAAATTATAGCGTTTGCGATCAAATAATTGCGATACAACATGTGGCGACAACCTGCAGCGATCAAACGAACAACAATATTGCTGCGTCTAACTGCAGCGTCTGACCGCAGGTCGCTGCCGTAGACGCTACGGCAGACAAACGAACAGCGCTATAGTTAGTTATATTCGTTTGTCAGCCATTTTAGTTATTGGTAGATTATTATTTGTTTACTTGTTGTAGCTATCAGTCGTAAATACAATAATAAAACGTTGTGTTTTGTGTCGTAACTTTTTTAATTGATGATTAAAACAATGATACGATTAAAAATATGCGTTCAAGTATAATTGTAACCGTTGACGGCATGCAAACGAACAACATATACTGCAGTCACAACCACAGTGTTAATCATAGTTATAACCACCTACGAGCGACCAATCAAACAATATTTTTATCACTTTACAGCAGTGAAACGAATGTAAATAATTTATTTAATTCAAATTGGTATGTGCAGTCATTTCTTCAAGTTTCAAATAAATGCTTACAGTGATTTCTATATTTTTATAAACATTAAATCTATAAGATGGAACAGTTAAATCATTTAAAACTTCTGAATATATCCAAAAACTTTTCTTGTTATGCATTACTTTATGCATCCATTACTTTATTTTGGTTATGATATCTTTTGGATAATTCTTCAAAATAGTATTTTTAAAAGTTTTTATTTACAATTCTCTAAAATAGCATTTTTAAAGTTTTTATTTTAAAATTAGCATAATTAATTTAGGCAAATGTCTAAAATAGTACATTTCTAAGTTTTTATTACAAAAATAGCATCATTATTTTAAATTTCTAATAATAGTACAAATTTAAGATTAAAATGTATTAAAACTATATTTTAATAAAAAAAAATTAAAACCTAAATTGAATTATTTTTATAACTATATTTTTGTTACTAAACAATTTTTCATAACTCTAACATAAAAGTAATTTCATAAATTTAAATTATTTTCGCTACATTTTTTAATTGTACAAATCATCATCATTTGTTAATAAAAATGAAAAGTAAGCAAGCATCACTCAATTACACGTGAAAACAACTTACAAAACTAATTAAATTTAAGAGAGAATAAAAAAAGATAAGGTATTTGGTTAATTATACCCTACCACTAATTCAAACCCACCTAATTCAAAATTACCCAACAACAAAAAAAAAAGCAAAACAAAACGTCACACTACACTCTCTATCATATAGTTTCAATATTATTACATTGAATCAAACTACAGAGTTGAGATTTAGTAAACTTTGATCTTATAACCAGAAAAAACCCTAATTATCAACTTAAGTTATTGATTTGTTGACCATGACTGAGTGCGAAAACGAAGAACAGCTCTACATCTGGAGGAGCAAATAAAGCGATTTGTCTCCTCTTCAAAGCACAGTTTCTCGCTACCTTTTGTTTCTTCGGTGCCGGAGGACACGTCAGCATCTCCGGTATACGTGACTTGTCAGATTTCGGAGTAGACCATCCGCCGGTTGGAATCGACGACGATGACGTGGCGGTTGATGATGAGGATGAATTAGTAGACAATGATGTTGATGTGACGTCACTGTTGATACTACATGGAGGAGATGGGTTCTTGGAATGGCTTCTCTTTCTTCTTCTTGTAGTTGTTCTTTGTATTGGTTTCTTTGCTTTTGGTGCCATTTTCTAGACCAAATTAAGAGAGCAGAGAGATGAGAAAGAGAAGAAGAAAAATTGTGAGAGGAGTTTTGTGTTAAAGCTCTTAAATTTGGAGTGGAAAGAGTTTATATGAGAGGAGAAGAAAAAGCAAAGAAAAGAAGAAAAGAAAGAGAGATATTGCTTAGTCTTTAGAAACCTAAAGAAAAAGGGTTTCTTTTGGGTGTAAGATCAATGCATGTAAGTCACTTTGAAGTGTGAAATGGTTTCGCTTTTATTTAGTTAAATTATTGAAGAGACGTTTTTGTCATAGTAAAATAATGGTGTTTTTGTTAAAATAATAGTGTTTTAGTATTAGTTTTCTCGGTTTGCTCGCAGCCGTCAGTTGCGTCTTCGGCTGTGGTTAACACTGTGATTGCGATTGTGGTATATGTTGTTCATTTTGTTTATAGCATGCAGTTGCATTTAATTAGAGATTTTTAGTCGGACAATTTTTTTAATCAGCGTTCAAAAAAATTACAACGTATGACGAAACGTCTGATCATTGCGATTGACTGTATATAATTGCGGTAAATAAATAAACACCAATTTATCGTAGTCGTAATTACAAGAACTTGCGGTTGATAAACAAACATAACTATTATCAAATTCACAGACGAGTTTTTTATATTAAAAACCAGTATTTTATTATCATGGTCGTTTACATGGATTTATCTTTTTTATTGGAATAAATTTATATATGATTGCTTATTGCGGTTCAGAAAAAAAATATGTATATCTGTGAATATATATTATGTTTGATTTATAGAAAAATGGTAGTTTGCTTTATTGAGTAATACCTATTTTTATGATGTTGAAAATAAAGATATATTTCTTGGTTATCCTACAATAAGGTAAAAATATGCATTCAAAAGAATCCATCTGAACACATTGAAGAAGAAAACCCTTTTTCTAAGTTGGTATTATAGTACCCAGAATTGATTTAATTGTGTTGTATGTTTCAATGTATAAATTCATGGTGTAGAAAATAAGAACATAAATTTATGTGGGATTGAAAGAGTAAATGATCAGTGATTGCATCATTTTTACATTCATATCACAGATATAAAGTTCAATTTCACTTTTTCTTATGAAAAATATTATAATATTAGATCGATATTGTCGTGACAAAAAAAAATATGGTTTGAGATTCATTATACATATACATATATCAATGGGTTTTCTATACTCCAACTAACACTATTGTTTTCCAACTAACCCTATTTGGGTTAGGTGAGATTTCTTCGGAATGTTTTTATATAAATTGTATAAGTATAAATTTGTACAATAGTAGTACGAACAATTATTATTTTCTTAATTTGGGAGAAACATTTATATATAAAATGTTAATTGGCAAATTCTCACTTAAAAGTTTGTGAAATTACTAGACATGGGCAAGAAAATCGAATTGAAAGAATTAATACAAAAAACTGCCCCAAAAATGATACTCATCACTAAATCCCAAAAAATTATTTTCAAGGAAAAAAATTGTTATACAAAAAACCTAATTGGCGAAAAGAAGTACACAATGCTCGAGGCTGCATCGTATCAATGATTCACTGTGCACAAGCGGCGAGTTAGATTCTCAAAGGCAATGTTACATAAACTATATACATTGTCTCTTTTTTTTCTTTGCTTGGTTTACGAACAAATATGGGTTTTATTAATTATTTTGAGAATAATATTTTAAAATAATACTTTTAAATTTATTTTCTAAATTTAATATATTAAAAATAAAAATTTTAAAATAATATAAATTATTATGTTGAAAAAATTATTTACTTTATATAAAAATTAAAACATAATATTTAACTTTATTTTACTAATTTAAGTTTTAATTTTTATTAAAAGAAAATTTAATCATTTCAATATTAAATTTGTGTTTGTTTTATAAATTTAAATAATTAATGTTATATTTAAAAATTTATTTTAAAAAATGCTATTTTAAACGATTGTATTATTTAAATACTCAATATAATATTAAGTACTACATATTTTCAACTTGGATTTTAAAATCAGAAATAACCTATAATTTAAATATAAAAAATAAAATCAATGATCCCATAACTTATAATTTATTTGAATTTATAAATTAATTAAAATCAGTAAACTAATAAGTCCTAAAATATAACATAAATTTTCTGGAAAGTGGAACCTGAATAGAATTATCAAAAAAAGCCAAAATGTGGTTTCATTAAATTTCAATCCTCTTATCCCAACCTAAAAATATAAAATAGATTATAATTTTGAGTAATACCCTAAAATAACATCATTTTAAGTTTATCTTCTAAATTTAACACAATAAAACTAAAATTCCCAAAATAGCATAAATTATTATGTAAAAATAATTATTTACCTTAAATAAAATAGGACAATTGACTAAAATAGCACCATTTCAAGTTTTTGTTCCAAATATAGTACTAGTCATTTAAATTTCCAAAAATAGCATATATTTAATATGAAAATAATTGAAAACTTATTTCTAATAAAAAAATTTAAACCCTAAATTGGAAAAAGTGAACCCAAACATTATGTTTTAATTTTATATATATTTTGTTTAAGATAAATAATTATTTTTACATAATAATTTATGCTATTTTGGGAATTTTAGTTTTATTATGCTAAATTTGGAAGATAAACTTAAAATGGTGTTATTTTAGGGTATTACTCAATAAAATATATATAAAATTAAAACATAATATTTGGGTTCACTTTTTCTAATTTAGGGTTTAAATTTTTTTTCATTAGGAATAAGTTTTCAATTATTTTAGTATTAAATTTGTGTTATTTTTGGAAATTTAAAGAGTAATACCCCAAAATAGCATCTTTTAAAGTTTTTCTTCCAAATCTAGCATCATAAAATTAAATTCCCAAAATAGCACAAATATTTATGTGAAAATACTTATTTATTTTAAATAAAATATACATAAACTTAAAGTATTGTATTTGTGTTCATTATTTCCAATTTAGAGTTTAATGTTTTTCTATTAAAATATAGTTTTAATGCATTTTAATCTTAAATTTGTGCTATTATTGGAAATTTAAACTAATGATGCTATTTTTGGAACAAAAACTTAGAAATGTGCTATTTTAGACATTTGCCCAAATTTAAATGACTAGTGTTATATTTGGAACAAAAACTTGAAATAGTGCTATTTTAGTCAATTGCCCTATAATTTTTTGAAATAGTATATTTTTAAATTTTTATAATAAAATTAGCATTATTAATTTTCTGGAAAATGGAGTTATCAAAAAAAGCCAAAATATGGTTTCAATCTTTTTATCCGAATCTAAAAATATAAAACAGAGTACAATTTTTTGAAATAATACATTTTTTGAAATAGTACTATTTTAAATTTATTTATATTAAATAAACATTTTCACATAATTATTTCTGATATTTTTAGAATTTTAATTATAAGATATTAAATTTAGAACAAAAAATTTTAAACTGCTATTTTAAAATAAAACCAAAATAGGACTAAGTAACATTGATTTTGGATATAATCTTTACAAGATTAAGAGTAAATTGCATCGAAATACATGTCTCTCTAGATTCTTATTCTATATATTTTATTCTAATTACAATCTCATTAGAAAAAAGGTTTAAGAACAATTAAAACATGCTTTTCACTTTATAATTCCTCCTTTAGTTCTTGAGAAAAGACCAAGGTCCTGTTCCTGTCCCAATCCTGTTACAGTCAAATTCTGTTAATACATAAATAACAACAGACTAACACAACAGAGACAGTTTCTTAGTTATTTTACCGCCAAAATCCAACGGCTGCTCTAAGACTCATGTAAATGGTGAGACCAAACCAAAGTCCAATAAACCCATGAGTCCATGAGAGAAAGATCAAACACAAAATGCTAACTATTGCCACCATTACTAATGAAGCTGCTGCATAACCGAAATCAGATGCTCCAAAGTTAATCCCATCGAACACGAAAGCTAATGCATTGATCGGTTGTGTCCCTGCCACAAACTTTAGCAAACAAGAACCAGTTTTGGCCACAATGTTATGACATGTAGGTGGTGGATTGATTAGAGATTTCAGGAGGAGTTAATCACCGGAAGTCCTATGCTAATTAGGTGTAAGACTCTATCGTCTTTAGTAAATAGTCTTGCTCCAAAATGCAATCCTACTCCAAGTATAACCGCGAGTAGAAATCCGAGAACCAATCCCAACTGTCACAAGTTTCATCTTTTAGTTTTCAGTTTGGTTTCAAAATCGAACAAATGTTTTGTTTTCTAATCCAAATGCAAACACAAACGCATGAATTTTGTGTACCTGCAGTACGCGAGAGGCAGTAGCTGCAGCTCTTTTGTAGTCCTTTTTAGCAAACGCGCTTGCTAGTATTGCCTTAAGAAAAACCGTTTGTTTTTAAACTTAAAACCGCTTAATGAACCGAAAAACAATGAATTGAGTAGAGATATCTCAAGGGCTAAACCTGGCCAGCCACAGCAAACCCATCTGCAAGAAGTGAAGTAGCTAACCAGACCTGCAAGCAAACTTGGAAAGCTGCCATGGAAGTGGATCCTTCTCGTGCAGCTAGTGACGCGGAAAGAGTCACACAGAATGTTACCGCGATTACTCTCATTAGTAAAAGAAAGCCTGGAAGATAGAAATCACATAGAAAACAAGAACCAAACGGTGTTACTTTGTCAGAGATTTCACTATGGAGACATTGATTGAAAATTTCTCGATGTTTTTACAATACCATTTTTCACGAATCTACATAGTTGAAGATGTTTGGTACTGAGGTTTAAGAGATCAACTTGGCCCATCAGATTCCACAAGAGTATTCCACACATAAGGTATCTGAAAATGAACATAGAAACTGCTAGTAAATTAAAGCAGAGATTGCTTTGAGATTAACCAAGCTTCAAATGTGAATAATTACACTCACTGGGATATAACATGAGCAGTGGCTGCTCCTGTTACGCCTAGACGAAAGACAAATATGAAAATCGGGTCGAGTATTATGTTCGTAACATCTCCAATCACTGTACAAGAGATTAGAACAAAAGAAAAGAAAAGTGGATCATCAGTTTTTGTTTCTGTTTCAAGGAATTTGAACATATTATGCTTAAATGGTGATACCAGTTGCGTATAATGGAGTTGTCGTGTCTTTAAATCCGCGGAAAACTCCTTGTGTCGCGAGTGAGAGAAGAACAGCGGGTGCACCAAGTGATCTTAGAGATAGATATCTCTGAGCAGGTCTCAACATTGGAGAATCCTGTAAAAATCAAACCATGATTAAATGCTTTTCAATCACCTAATATCATATACTGAGCTCGAGAGAGATAACGATAGTTTACATGTTTAATTCCCATGAAACTCAAGAGAGGTTTCGCTGCAGATATGAGAAACACAGCTTGAGAAAGGCCGAGAAAGCCTCCAATGATTAAAGCAGATGAAGCTGATGGTATGTTTCTTTTCTTGACTGGAGGTTTACTAACAGTAAAGAAACTGCTACAGGTTTTAGAGTCATCTGATAAAGAATCTGAAACAAACATCAAACAAATTTGTGATTATTACTGTCAAGAAATCAAACACACATATAAGAGTGATGATGTTTCCAAGAATTAATATACCTTTATTGATTTCAAGAATCAGTTCTTGAGTTTCCTCTTTTGTACCACCTCCATGACATTCTTTATGATCTTGGACTGTGTTTAGCTCAGAACTACAAGCATCTTCCTCTGCTACAAAGGAAGTGGTGATGCTAACGAGTGGGAAAATAGCGATTCTTGAAACTTGGTTAAACAAAGCAATTGAAACTCCAACTGCAGCAAGCTCTACAGGACCTGTAAATCATCACCAAAACACCAACCGAAAAAATTTCAAAATTCAATTTCGAAACAAAACAAGAGCAAATTAAATGAAAGACTTGTGGTTTTTTGGTTGTTGTTACCAATTTGGCCAATAAAGGCTGTGTCAACAAGTGATGCAATAGGATCAGCTGTTAAAGCAAGTGCTGTAGGTAAAGCTATTCTGGCTATCTCTAAACCAAGCTCATCCAGTTTCAAAACTGATCTGATACATCAAATCGAAAAGAAAACAGCAAACTTCAAGTTTTTTCTTTTCTGATCATGAATACAAACAAGAAATGTTTACCTGAAATCACTAAAGAAGTTCCAAAGAGGGTTTCTTTGGAAATCTGGGTTGTATCCATCTTCAGACATCATTAAGAGATGTTACTGAAGCTTCTTGAGTTTCTAAGCTTCACAAATACATAAAAGAATGTAGAATCTAGCAAAGTAAATGATTCCATGTTAATGTAGGTGAGGTATAAAGCGGTTTCAAGGCTAACCACACATTACAATTACCTTAGATTTCAATTTATTGTTGACTTTAAGTCAAGCTCGAATTTATTCTTCTGTCCAAACAACCAGAAGATTCCAGAAAACTTCAAAATTGTTCTTACTTGTTGAAAGAACAAAAAAAACAATTTAGCTTGGATCAAAGGCTGACAACTCTTCACCCTACACAAAGAATAGGAACTCTAAGAAATTAAATAAAAAAGAAGATAAATTTGGTTACAACAACCACAAAATTTTCTCACTCAAAGTTTGGTTAAAGTCCATTACCAGAGAAAAATCGAGAAAGTTGATGTTGGTGACAGAAATTTCAAATTTACCCAACAAACCCTATGAAAGAAAACAAAAAAAATTGGGAATTTTTAACTTTGATCCAAAATGTAAGAATCACAAAAAAAGTGATTATGAACAAAGAAAGAAAGATGTAACGTCAAGAAGAACCCACCTTTTTTTCTGAACCAAGAGAAGACAATAACGTCTCTTTCCCTTTTTCTGTTTTCACAAAACAATTTCCAACAACAAAAAATCCAGAAATTTTAAAAACCTCAACTTTTTGTTCTCTAGCAGTTTGGGAGAGAATGTTACACAGGCAAAAGAGACTTAGTTTTGGATTTGAAATAGGGTTTTGAAAATAATAACTCAATGAATTTGAATCATATATGAGAAAAATGGAAGTAGGAAAGTTGACAAAAACAAAAAATTAAGGAGTAGGAGAAGAAAATGAAAGGAATTTGAAAATTAATGGTTGAGACTTAACTGTTAAGAAGCCAATGCATGTAGACATTTGGGAGGTGGAACGTGTTTTAAGTTAAAATAACGAAATTGGTTTTTTTTTTCTTTTTTGTATAACGAAATTGTACACTTTTAGTTTAGAGATAACAATAATTATCAAAATGTTAACAATAATTAGTTGAGAAATTAATGAATTTGCTTTTTAAGTAATTTATTGTTAGATTTTATGAAAAATTTCATTGCAATTTTTAATAATTCCTTAGAAATTTTTTTCTTCTTTTAGAATAAATACTTTTAATAATACGTTTTGCAGTGATGTTTTTTTAATCACAACAACTCAATTAAATAACACTATTTTTTATTATTGTTCGTTTGGTCACCGCATATGTCTGTGGTTGCAACTGCGGTCAATGCTATAATTGTGATTACGATAGATGTTGTTCGTTTGTTTACCGCTAACGATTACGGTTATGGTTGATCACAAATTTTTAGATACACCGTTGCTTTAATTAACGTTCGAAAAAATTACGACGTAACAGTAGCATATAATCTTTAAATAACAACAATTTGTCGCAGCCGAAACCGCAAGTTCATGCGCCTAACAAACGAACATGATATTTTTCTCTTTTTCAGTTTTGGAAATATTCTTTATATTAAAATAAAAATCATTAAAGTAGATATGCCAAATCTACATTTCAAAAAAATTAATTTAACTAGTATTATTTTCTTTGCCAAACACAATTATGATTACTCAGCTAATTTAATTTATTAACTGAAACATATTTGCATGTACATTTTTTTGTTATTTTTAAATATACGCACAAACAAATATAAATATATTTAATAAATACGAAAAATATTTAACTAATTTTATTAAATATTCAGTAAAATTGGAAAATCAAAATAGATTTTATTCTTTAATAAAATTAATAAAATTTATATCATATTTACGTATTTCTTATATATATAGTTAAAAATAATAATTATTATTAAACAGTTAAAGTTGAAAATTTTAACTGTTATAATTTTATCGCTAAATATACCAAAATATATGATTTGTCTCTAAATCTAAATTGTAACTGAGACAAAATCTTAATTTATATAGATATTTACTTAAAAATATATTGTGTTTCCATAAAAATTTGATTTCATAACATATTTTGATATTTTACTATGTACCAAAAGATATTTAAGTTAATGTTGACGTATATATCTCAAAATATCAACATACTTGTACAAATTTCATAGATTATTTTTGTTTTGATTAGTTGTTCATATTTGTGTTTTGATTAGTTGTTCATATTTTTGTTACAAATCAAATTCCCAAACAAGAAAATTAAGCTATACACTAGGAAAGATGAAACAATATGAAACATGATACTTTTGTATATCTACTCATATATGTTATATAGTAAAATACTTTAAAATTATTCATTTTTCATATAATATACATATAAATATATGAGTTAGGAAAAGAATGATTTAAATCTGGAAAAGAAAAGTATATATATATATATATATATAAATGGAATGAACGAATATTTTTCAAATAAGAAAAAATTATTATTAAATCTCCTACGTGTTTTGGCCAAAAATTCTCAACCTTTTTTTTTTTTTTTCTAGTAGTTATTTTCTTTTTTTTTCAATAGTCATTTAATTACATAAATTTTCAATTCTATGTTGATTTAAATTATTGGTTATATATGTTGGTTTGCTTATAGCAAGTAGTTGCAATTCCGATTTGCAACCAAATAATGTTCGTTTGTTTATTACAATTTTTTGCGTAGAAATTGATCGTAATGATCTGTAGTAAAAAAATTTAAGTATCATTGAATTTCAGCGATGCAGTCGAAAATTTATAATTATTCATGTAAAATACTAAATATTTTTATAATTATTTGTAAATTACATCAAAATTTTATTAACTCTAAGTATATTATCGCATCGACAACAAAATGAACAAATATACGGTCAAATGATGCTATCCGTCGTACAATTGACAAATGAATAAATATGCAAATGCAATTTGTAATCAGACGTTATGATTATAAAACGAACAACAATTTATCGCATATTATCACAACATTTGATCGTAGAGCAGAATTGCAGCCTCTAATATAAATATAAAGCATACAACACATGAATCAATTTTAATATATAAAATTGCATTCAAAATGTTAAGCAAAATTTTAAACAAGCTTTTTCACATATAAATTATATATTGACAAAAACATATTTGATTAAATCTCTAAGTTTATTATATGCACATTTTCCCAAATTAATTGGAGTAAATTGCTTTTTGATAGATTTATATTTTGAAAATAGCACAATTTTTAATAAGATTATGGGTTGTAGTTTGTTTACTATTTTATATCATATTTTGATATTGTTATAAACACAATAAGTTTCTTCTTTTATGAATAATCATACAAATCGCAATCTCAAGCACAATAAATTAATAATGCAGTCCAAAAAAATTAAAATTTATAAAATATTTATTAGTATTGAAATCATATAGTTACTAAATCAAATCTAAACCAAAATATGAAAATAATAATATAGACTCGGATCAAAATAACCGACTAAAATTGAACTGAACCGAATATTCAAACAGACACACATAGAGCAAAACATAACAGATAAGATAAACCCTCCTGCTTTGACCGAGGGTTTCGGCGAAACAGCCCAAGAATGCTCCGGCAAGTTCCGATGCTCTCCACCGTCATCAGACCCTTCCTCTATCCTTCACCATCGCTCTTACACTGTCCTCTTACTTCTTTCTCAATTTCCTTCCGCGTTTCTCCATCTCCGCAGCCTCATCATCAGATTAAGCCCCGTAACTATAATCGCCATGCCTTTCTGGTTGACCAATATCTCTCATGTTCCATGCCTCAGAAGCCTCTTCGTGTCGCTGTCCTTCTCAGTGGAGGCGTCGACAGCAGCGTCGCTCTCCGCCTCCTTCACGCCGCTGGTCACTCTTGTACTGCTTTCTATCTCAAAATCTGGTTCCAGGTGTGCTTATTTTTCAAACCCTAAACATTGCCTGGCTATAGCTGATTGTTCTAATTTTATAGGTTTTGAAACTAAATTTTACTTGATGATTTCTCCGTACTATAGTTGATGTCTTTTTCTAGATTATGGTTGTGATGTTCTATGTTCTGTAGGAAGGCTTTGAGAATTTCTGGAATCAATGCCCCTGGGAAGAGGATTTGATGTATGCTAAGCATGTTTGTGAACAGGTAGTGCTCATTATAAACCCAAAAATCTTCAAAAGTTTCGATTTTTACTTGTTTCAAAAGGTTCATACTTGGTATACTTAACAATTAATGGATGATGTTTACTGCATCTACTGGTGCCATTTCCCAGGTTGATGTACCTTTGGAGGTTGTGCATTTAACAGATGAATATTGGGAAAAAGTTGTAAGTTCTTTTTTCGTTGCTTCTTTTTAGAATGCTAATAATTTGGTTTCTGATTGGATTTCCAACAATAATTCAGGTTTCCTACATTATTGAGGAGTATCGTTGTGGACGTACACCTAATCCGGATGTTCTATGTAATACTAGAATTAAGTTTGGTAAGCTCTTCTACTAAAAAAGTTTGTAAATCAAGAATTTTCGACATCCTTTTTTCCTTTGTAGTGTATACGCTATTTTATTGTGTCATTCTTATTGTGACTAATCAGCTGTAGATCGATCTTATGTGTTCAGGTGCATTCATGGATGCAATTAGTGATATGGAGTATGACTACATAGCTTCAGGTCATTATGCTAAAGTGGTCCATTCTCCTGCTGGCCAAAATGATTCGTCATCTGTTTTGGAACTATCGCAAGACATGGTACTGACCCCAATTTGACACTTGATTTCATCTGCAGGTTTTCTTTTTCTTTCTAGTAAGCATGTTTTTACTGTTTTATAGAGAACGTCACTTATTGGGTTTAATGTTTGCATTGTACCTACTGGTGCTTCTTAGATACATTTCTTTGGTCTTCAGTTCCTCGTACAAGTTAAAGTTTTTTTTCTTCTAATTTCTAGGTGAAGGATCAGACCTACTTCCTCTCACATCTCTCTCAAACCCAGCTTAAGCGACTGCTTTTCCCACTTGGTTGCTTAAAGAAGGTATACGAAAATTTTCTATCTTTGCAAAAAATGTGAAAGCTTTTTATTTCTGCTCTATTCCAAAACGTATAAAAAGAACATTTTGATTTCTTAGTGGTGATTGTCTTCTTATTTGCCGTTGTTTTCTGATGTACAGGATGAAGTTCGCAAAGTAGCTACAAATTTTGATTTGCCAAATAAAGATAGAAAGGATTCGCAAGGAATATGTTTCCTTGGGAAGGTAGACTATTTAGTTTGTTCTTCTGGTTTATGACGGTTTGCATAGTGCAAGTCTGAAACATATGAACATGGTTTTTCTGTAATAGATCAAATTCAGCGACTTTGTCGGTAGACACATAGGAGAGATGGAAGGAATTATATTGGAAGCTGAAACTGGGGATTTTCTTGGTAACCATCGAGGATTTTGGTTTTACACAATTGGACAACGCCAAGGCTTGCGTTTACCCGGTGGGCCCTGGTATGTTTATTAACTGATGTATGAAATTCGTTGCTATTCAGCCACTTCTGAATATATGAACACTTCAGTAGTGTTGAGAAAACAATTTGGCATCAGCGACACCGAGTGTAGTTTCTTTAAGATTTTTAACTTCTTGTCTATGATATCATGCTCCCCTTTTTCCGTGTGTAGGTATGTTGTTGAAAAAGACACAAAAAACAATGTAGTGTTTGTCTCAAGAAATTACTACTCAATCGACAAGAGAAGGCGGGTTTTCCGTGTTGGATCCTTAAGATGGCTTAGTGGGAAGCCTTCTTCAGACAATGGTAGCGAGTTGCGTTGCAAGGTAAAAAAAATGTGGTTAAGAAATTTATGGTACTGTCTTCACGCGATGGTTACTTGGTAATGATAAGTTGTTGAGATCGGGTTTTATAGGTCCGGCATGGGCCTGGCTTCTACAGCTGCAGCTTTGAAATGGAAGCAGAAGGAGATGTTGCGGTTGTACACCTAGATGAAGACGATCAAGGTCTAGCTGCTGGACAGTTTGCAGCGTTCTACAAAGGAAAAACTTGTATTGGGTCAGGCGTAATCCTAGAGTCATGGGATGATCAATGTTTTCCGGTATGTGCAAAAGCACTTCAACTGGCAGCGATGGAAGACAAAACCAAACTCGGGAAACCCGTCAAAATCAAGACAATGCCGGTTACACCATCTGTTAAGGCTGAGCCAGGAGAAACAGAAACCACTGTAGAAGAAGAGCTGCTCAACGCGTGAGCGAGACAAGGAATGGTGAAGTGGTCTCATGTAGAACTGAAGCCTTTAGCTGAGACGTGTCTAGATCATACGACATAACTACAACGAGCTGCCTTCATCATTTCGTGGCGATGTTGGATGTTATATTACATTTGGTGTACTTTAATTTCTATAAATTATTAAATTTGATCCCCTTGTAATATATGAATAAAATACACAATTTTCTGGAAACTTGGGCATTGGGCATTAGGATAATCAGTTTGATTTCGATCGATTATTTTCGGTTTTTTTTTTTATTTTCGCTTGGTAAGATTAAATACTCATTCGGTTATTTTATATTTCGGTTCGGTTTCGGTTCGGTTATATTTTGGTTTTTATCGGTTTGGTAAATTTAAAAATAAAAAATAACCGAAATAACTGAAAAATAATATAAAAAAAAACTAAAAAAACTAAAAATAACTGAAAAATAATTAAAAATAACAAAAAAATAACCCAAAATAATTGAAAATAATTCGGTTTTTCGGATATTATTTCAGTTTTCGGTTCGGATTCGGTTAGTGATCAATAACTATGGTTTTTCAAAATAATATTCGTTTGGTTATTTTTTTATATCCAAATACCAACTAAAATTTATTTTTTTGTTTGATTTCGGTTTGGTTTATTCGGTTCGGATTATTTTGGCCCTGCCTAATCTTCTGTTGTTGTAAATTGCTTGTCCAGAGAAATGTTTGGCTCACTCATATATTGTATATTCTCAATGGTTACAGTTGGATTGAGGCAAGGTGGCCAATAATCTGAACACGACACTTGAAGCTAAAGCAGATCGGGATAACTAATAATATTTTTAGCGAAAGGATACATTTTTTTAATTGCTACTTCACGGGAGAGATTTACATGCGCACATGTCTCCATGTGTTTGTCAACTAAAACATAGTAAGAGAGAGAGAGAGAGAGAGAAGTGAAGGGCTAAAAATGGCGCTAGGAAAACGCCTTTGCATCGAAATAACGATGATGTTCCATAATTCTCATGTTTGTTAGTTGAAAAAGGAAAAAACAAGGTAGCAGAGATCCTCTGTTTGTGTCTTTCTCATCTTCTTCTGTTACTTTGTGTTCCTTTTCAGACATGGCGATTCCTGCGGCTCTTGTATTTATCCCTGTTGGTATCCTCTTCTTGGTCTCAGGCCTCATCGTCAACCTCATTCAGGTCAATACATTTGGAAAACTCGATTTTGGATTCATTGTAGAGAGAGACATTTTATCTTCTTTAGATGTCTGTTTCATTTTGATAATATTTGTTTTTGTGTTTCCAGCTTGTATTCTTCATCATTGTTCGTCCATTCTCAACAAGTTTATATAGAAAAATCAACAAAACCGTTGCGGAATTACTTTGGTTGCAGCTTATATGGTTGATTGATTGGTGGGCTTGTATAAAGGTTTGTGATTTCATGAAATCTTGTTTGATCTAAACAAAAGTATCATGTCTTATATATGATAGAATGTTGTTTCTGCAGGTTAATTTGTACGCTGATGCAGAGACTCTAGAGTTAATTGGTAAGAGAAGGTTTTAAGAGCTTATGCAAACAAAGTCTCAAGTATTATTGGAATCTACTGATTCTTGTTCTTGATGTATAACCTTCAGGGAAAGAACATGCACTTGTATTATCCAATCATCGAAGTGACATTGATTGGCTTATCGGATGGGTCATGGCTCAGGTGTTTCTATCTTTGTCTGAAACAAAACTCTGTTTGATTCTGGTGAAATCTCTGTCTTTTGTCTCTGATTGATTATTATTAATCATATAACAGCGTGCAGGTTGTCTCGGAAGCTATATAGCTATCATGAAAAAAGAAGCTAAGTATCTCCCAGTGAGTTCCGATCTTTTGTTGTTGAATCTTCTTCTTCTTGTTCTTCCAATTTCATATTTTTACTACAAGTCTTTCACAGATCATAGGTTGGTCGATGTGGTTTTCGGATTATATATTCTTGGAACGAAACTGGATTAAGGATGAGAACATTCTCAAGGTGTAAATTTAGCTATGTTTCTTCTCTTTTTGAACTTAAAGTTAGATTCTGTTTTGTGTTGTTGAAACATCTTTTCTTGTTTCTTAATGCAGGCAGGTTTTAAACGGCTTGAGGACTTTCCTATGATATTCTGGTTAGCTCTTTTCGTAGAAGGAACTCGTTTCACTCAAGAGAAGCTTGAAGCTGCTCAAGATTACGCCTCAATCAAAAGCTTACCATCACCTCGAAATGTCTTGATTCCTCGTACAAAGGTGAGTGAAACTTTAAGTTTTTTCAGGTTATTATGAGCCTTGGATTTATTACATAGACATGCAAACTCTCAGGGATTTGTTTCGGCGGTGTCTCACATTCGATCATTTGTCCCTGCGATTTACGACTGTACCTTAACTGTTCATAACAATCAGCCTACACCAACTCTGCTTAGGATGTTTAGTCGACAATCATCTGAGGTATAAAACATTTAAAATTGTGGTTTGGCTTTTAAAAACTTACTAAATGTTTAGTCGAAAAAGATATTCACACATTATAATTAATTATTTATTTAATTAATATAAACTAAAGATATATATATATAATTTATATCATATTTAAAATAAATTTTCTAAATATTTTAATATTGGTTATGAAAATGAAATAGATAATTAAATCTGATTATACAAATAGATTTAAATTGTATTTATTTTGGATAAAATTGTAGATATTATAAATATTCAATTAAACTAAATTTTTTTATATTTTGTTTGATTTTTTCCAAATTTATAATATTGTGTTTTATATTGTATTTGTATTTTATGACCAAATATATTTTATGTCGAAATATTAGAAATTTACATATAAGATACTGTTTAATGACAGTTTTCATAAATATTCTAGTAAATTATATCTTATGCAATATTTATTTTAAAATATTCTAATAGTCGACACATCAGCATGACATATTTGTATATAAAACGTCAACATAAAGTTATTTTGTTAAAATGATTCTCAATTCATATGCTAGGTATATGCTCACTACATTCTCTTCTTTTATTCAAGGTGAATTTGCAGATGAGACGTTATAAAATGAGTGAGTTGCCAGAAACTGATGATGGCATTGCACAATGGTGCCACGATCTATTCATCACCAAGGTTCACTAACCAAAAACCTTCATCAAATTATTTTCACTTTATTATGTTCAGTTTCTGCTAATAATGTATTTGTCTTTACCAGGATGCTCAACTTGAGAAATACTTCACAAAAAACGTGTTCAGCGACTTGGACGTTCATCAAATCGGCCGACCAATCAAACCATTAGTCGTAAGAGACAAAAATCACACATCATTGTTGTTAAAACATGGATTTATCTCTTATGAAAACCAACTTGTTTTTCTTGGAAAACAGGTGGTTATAATTTGGTTATGTCTTCTTATATATGGTTGTTTCAAGCTACTCCAATGGCTCTCACTGGTGGCTTCATGGAAGATCATTTGTTTGTTTGTATTCTTCTTGGTGATTGCGACTATGACAATGCAAGTACTAATTCAATCCTCTGAGTCACAACGTTCAACTCCTGTCAAGAGACCTTTACAAGAACAACTTATATCTGCTTAGGAGACAAGAGAAACTTCTGTTTGAGCCAGACATATTCACATTGCCTTGTTCCTTTACTCAAGGATTAACCATTTATTTGTCCATGAGGATTTTTAAACATAGTTTTTGTTGTTGTTAGTGTATAACAATTAAATTGTTTGTGTCTAGTTTGATTGTTTATTCTTGTCTACTCAACAATGTGTTTTTATTGTGTAACGTATGAAATTTCAAAAAAAAAGCATAATGTTTTTGTAAATAGAATCGGAAAAATAAGTGATCTGGTGGTTGCAGCACCTATACGTTTATCCCAGAGGTATACAGTTTGACTGTACTTTTCCTCGTACCAGAATATTAAATTTTCGTATGAACATGTTGGGATATTGGGCTGATCTGTTGTGGCTCAGTGATAAAAAAAAAAGTCTTCAATTCATCATCAACTAAATTTATGGTTGTTTTCTATGGAAAAAATATTTACACATTATAATTAATTATTTATTTAGTAAATATAAATTAAATACGTACATAAATTATCTCTTATTTATAATATGTTTTAAAAAATTTAATATTGATTATACAAATTAAATATACAATAAAATTCGATTGTACAAATGAATTTAAATTGTCTATATATTGGGTATATAATATTATTAAATAGGTAAGGAATTCAATTAATTCAAACTTTTGTTTTATATTTTGTTTGATTAATTTTATAAATTTTTAATGTGTCAAAATATTAGAGATTTACATATAGTATATTGTTAAACTCTAATAAATTATGTCATGTAATATTTGCCTTAAAATATTTCACGATATGGTATAACACGTCAACGTGACATATTTATAAATCACACGTGAATGTGAAAATTTTTGTTAAAATATTTTTCAATTAATATATTAAAAATACTTTTTGGTAAAAAATTCTAATATTTATTGGCTTCGCATCTTACAACAATTTGGATGATAGAAGAAACGAAAATAAAAAATATGAAAGAGTAATTCCAAAAAAATAATGAACAAGAACTAATTATGGTAATTTTGGAACAAAAATTTTAAAAAATGCTATTTTAAAAAAATATCTTAAAATATTTTAAAAATTTCATAAAATGTTGGCTCGGTTCAGTATATTAAGTCTTTTATTTTGTATGTTTGCACATAGCATTTGTGTGATATCATTTCTACCAAACAACTTTGACCCCATTTCTATATTAGCTACAGCGTATGGTGTAAATTTTATAGGTTTATTTCCGTTAACTATACGAATTTATATGAATAAATCTATTTTCACTCGTATTTTTGTGTCTTTTATAAATTGTATAAACTGTGTTTAACTTCCGTAAACTAAATAAACTTAATAAATTATTCCAATTACATAAATTTCGTTAACGTTTACACGTTAAATTGTTATTAAACTTTGTTTTACTTCGAAAATCTGGTTTTAATTTCAAAATAAATTCAAGTTAAAACCGTATTTTCGAATTACAACAAGATTTAGTAGCTATTTAACGAATAAACATTAATAAAATTTCTGGAATTAGAATAATTTATGAAGTTTGTGTAATTTATAAAAGAAAAATACATTTTATGTAATTAAAACAACACCAAAAAATACGGGTAGAAATAGATTTAATCGTATAAATTTATTTATTTGACGAAAGTAAACCCAAATTCCATAGACCAAACATGCCTTGACAGAATTAGCAGTTTCATTGAATACCATTGGTTCTAAGTAATCTCATGTACAAATAGAGTGTATTCAACGAGCTCCAAATGTTTTCTAAGACAATGTAAGCAATCATATATCTTCTCATATTCAGGTATCGATTTATCTCTAACGATGAACTCAGAGACAATTCCATTAACTTCAATGGAACTGCAACCTGGAATCTTCTCTACGCCTCTCTCATTCATCATCCTCCTCGCTCTCTTTGCATCTTCCCACATATTAGCCTCTCCATACATACCATCTAACAACACATAGATCCCGCTATCACCAGGATTTAGTTCTAAAAGCTTCTTAGCCGCTTTCTCTCCCAATTCAACATTACCGTGCATTCTGCAACCAAATAACAAAGCTCCCCAAACCGCAGCATCTGCCTCCATTGGCATACTTTCCATGAGCCTTTCTGCTTCTTTCAACAGACCAGATCTTCCTAGAAGGTCTACCATAATAGAGTAATGTTTCATTTGGGGATTTAGGTTGAATCTAGCCTTCATCTGAGAGAAATAATCATGGCCGGTTTGGATCATTCCTGCGTGGCAACAAGCTGATAATACCCCTATGAAAGTTATCTCATCAGGGGCTAACCCTGCATCAATCATTTCATTGAAGTATGATATAGCAGAGGATGCATCTCCATGGTGGGCTAAGCCTCCGATTATGGCTGTGTACGTAAGCGAATTTCTTGTTTGAATTCCATGGAAAACATTGCAAGCTTCTGAGATGTTACCACATTTGGCGTACATGTCGACTAATGAAGTTCCTAGTGCAACATTGAGACTCAGATTATGTTTTTTAATGTAACGATGGATCCAAATGCCAACATCAAGAGCACCAAGCTGAGAACATGCAGAGAGGCAATGAATCATGGTGATCTCGTCAGGCTTTATGTTGCTTGTTTGCATCTCCTGGAACAATGCCAAAGCGTCTTGAGCACGCTCAGCTTGGACTGATCCACCGATCATAGCATTCCACAACACAACATCTTTTTCTTCCGCATCATCGAAAAGCTGCCTCGAAACATCTAGCAAACCACATCTAGCATAGCCTGAAATCATCGTAGTCCATGACACGATTGTTTTCTTTTCCAAGTTATCAAATATTCTTCGTGCCTCTTGAATATCTCCACATTTGGAGAACATATCCATCAGAGCATTTGCAAGAGGAATTGTAATTCTCAGTCCATTTTCTTTTATGTATACGTAAAATTTTTTCCCTAGATTCAAATTTTCCAGCATTGCACTCGAAGAAACCAACCCAATCATAGTAACATCATCCGGCTTAACTCCTTCAGACTCCATTTGCTTATAAACCTGTATTGCCTTCTCTGCTTCGCCGATCTTCTTGTACCCGTTAATCAAAGAATTCCAAGAAACCAAGTCCCTAACAGGACTTTCATCGAACACCTTCCTCGCATTTTCCATTTCACCACAAGAAGCAAACATATGAATTGACGCATTATGCACATGACTAACCAACTCCAATCTCAGCTTATGAACATGCGCAAGAATCATACGACCTAAACTGTTCAACGCAAGATCAGCACAAACCTTGAATAAAACTGGGTAAGTGAAATTATCCGGTCGTGACCCACCATGTCTAAGCATTTGCTTGTATAGCAAAATCGCTTCTTTAGGATTTTCACTCTCGGAGAATCCTCTAATCGTTACATTCCAAGAGAACGCGTTAAGGTTTTCAACACCTTTCAAAATCTTCACACAGTAATCGAGATACCGAGATTCCGACAAGGAGCAGAAAGCAATTAACCGGCTTGAGGCAAACGCATCCAAAATCAAGCCAGTGAGTATCATCTGAGCTTGAATCTGCTTTAAATGGAACAACGATTTGCATTTTTCGAGTAACGAAAGATGAGGATTGTGGAGAACAAAACTGTGGGTTGAGTTCCAGTTGATGGGTTTGTCTCTGTGATGAGGAAGAGAACGAGTTCGACGCTGAGAGTGAGAGTAAAGCGAGCGATGGAGTTTGGATATCAGAGGAAGAAGAAGCTTGGCCTTACTCAGATTCGATATGTTCATCGGCCGTTGATTGTCGTCGGCCAATTCGCCGGCAGAAAAAAAAGTAATCCTTCTTCTCGTCGGAAGAGCATATAATTGGGCTACAAATGGGCCTTTACGCGAGCTGAAGCCCGGCTAATAATTTGTTTATCGAATTTTTAATTAGCAGTATTACAACTAAACTAAATTAACTGACTAAACAAGAGTTTAAAGATAAATGATTGGTTGGATTATTCGTAACAATAAATGGTTTTTTCAAGAGAAAAAAATTTCAAGGACAATCAACAGTTATCGAAATTGAACTATCTGCACTAATTTGGACGCTATAATCAGTCTAGTATTTGAGTTTTTAACATATTATTTTTGAAGGTGATAATCTCACATTATACAATCTGGTCAACCATAAAAGAGCTAGTATACATCTTTATCATTACATTAATACTATCATATTCTGAAAATCCATGTTCTAAGAGCTATTATTTACTCACCAGCGAACATCAAATCAAGCAGCGAATACTTTAGCATCTACTGCTCTTACGTCTCATGTTGATTGAAATATTTATCATACTTGTCATTTCTTTTTAATTTCTATTGTAAACAATGATTTAAGTAATTAATAATATGTGATGGCAAAAAAAGAAAAAAATAAATGATTGAGATGCAATGGTGTAATGTGGCTTAGTAGCATTCATAAAATTTTGAAAATTTGTGAAAGAACTAACCATCACATATTGCAATTGTTACTAGAAATCTAGTATCCATTCCAAAATTTTAGAATTATGGTTTAAATTTGGTAAATCTAATATCTATTTGGATATTTTAGAATTTGGGTTTATGTTCGGTTCGGTTTTATCAGAGTGAATCGATAGAAACTAAAAATTTGAATAAATATAAATAAAATTTAGTTAAATTTTTGATTAATATAACTAAATTTTTTTGAATATTTCGATTATTTTTTAAATATTCAATCTAAAAATAACCAATATATTCATGTTTATAATTATAATCTAAGGTAATTACATTATATTAATTTAAATATAATTAATATATATATATAATTGTATTTCGAATGTTTCGGATATCCATTTGATTTTCGGATAGAAAAGTGTAGGATCCGTTTGGATACTCTTTCGGTGCCGATTCGATTCAATATCTATTTTTTTCGAGTTAATTCCGGTTTGATTATTCGGTTCCTAATATTTTGGTGTGATTATATGTATTAAACGAGATATATGATGATAATAATAATCACATTTATTCATATACACCCTTAAACATATATACACATTATTTTGTTTGATAATTTGGATCATACTAACCCAAATTAAACTCTAACTAATTCTTAAAGTTTACAAGAATTTAGATTTTCTTCATATTATATAAGAAAAGTTTACTAAAGGTTTGTAAAAGAATATAAAAAAATGAAATAAGTTGAATTAGTAAAATGTGGTGCATAGAAAGATAAAAATGTTTGGAGAAGAGAGAACAACAAAGAAACAGAAGACAAGAGATGGTTTGAAAGAAACGTACTGATGCAATTGCAAAGTGCAACCACAAAACATTCACACTCGTGTCATCTTGGGAACATATCATGTTTTTATATATTTTTCTAATAATTAAAACATCAAAAGTAAACTGTGTGTCTAAATTATTTAGATTTTTATACTAAGATCTCACATTGCGACCAACACATTTTACTTTCACATTCACGATCTATTATGTCCTATTTTAGATGTTTGATCTTAGAATAAAAATCTAAAATAGTACATTTCTAAGTTTTTGTTCCAAAAATAGCATCATTAGTTTAAATTTCCAATAATAGCACAAATTTAAGATTAAAATGCATTAAAACTATATTTTAATAGAAAAAATTAAACCCTAAATTGGAAATAATGATCCCAAATACAATACTTTAAGTTTATGTATAATTTATTTAGAATAAATAAATATTTTTATATAAGTATTTGTGCTATTTTTGGGAATTTAATTTTATGATGCTAGATTTGGAAGAAAAACTTTAAAAGGTGCTATTTTAGGGTATTACTCAAAAAAATTAAACCTTAAATTAAAAAATAATTCAAATCTAATATTTTAATTATATTTATAATTTATTTATGGTATATATGTATTTTCAGAAAATAATTTGTGTTATTTTTGGAATTTTAAGTTTAAAATATTAAATTTGGAACAAAAATTTAAAAATATGTTATTTTAATGTATTACTCTATATTAATGATCGTTAGAGTTTTGTTTTGATAACATGTAAATATTAGAGTAATTGACTAAAATAGCACTATTTCAAGTTTTTGTTCCAAATATAGTATTAATCATTTAAATTTCTAAAAATAACACAAATTTAATAGTAAAATAATTAAAAATTTCTTTCTAACAAATAAAATTTAAACCATAAATTGGAAAAATTGAATCCAAACATTATGTTTTAATTTTATATATAGTTTATTCAAAGTAAATAATTATTTTGACATAATAATTTATGTTATTTTTAGAATTTTAGTTTTATTGTGCTAAATTTGGAACATGAATTTAAAATACTGATATTTTAATGTATTACTATAAATTATTATTCAAAATAAAATTATTAAGTTTTAGAAAGTTGATCACGTAACTAATTGGACTTAAAAATAGAAAAGATTAAAAAATGTACAATTTATTAAAATAACACTTTTCAAATTTTTGTTGCAAATGTAACATTAATCATTAAAATTTTTTAAAATAGCACAAATTTAATACTAAATTAATTAAATTTTTCTTTTTAGTGAAAAAATTTAAATTTTAAATGGGAAAAAGTGAACTCAAATATTATGTTTTAATTTTATATACAGTTTATTTAAGGTAAATAATTAGTTTTCACATAATAATTTATACTGTTTTTAAAATTTTATTTTTAATATGTTATTTTTAATATGTTATTTTTAAAATTTTATTTTATATACTGTTTTTGTTTTATTGTAGAGATAAGATTAATAGTACATGTTTTTCTGCTTACTTTTTGTAGATTTTCATTTAATTTGTTTAGTTTATTTTAATATTAAAAATTGTTATCGAAGAAGAACTTTACATATATAATTAATTTCAAACAAAATTATGGTGTGTGTGTGTATTAACAAATAAATCAATACAAATAATAAAATTGTTTTACTAAATATAATTGATCGTTTAACTAGGTTTGGTTGACTAATTAACTTTCTGTGGAACTTAAGAAGATATGAACCAATCAATTATAAATCAAATCTCGAGATTAACGTTTATTCTTAGCAAATACATATAACAGACAAACAAACAAAAACAGTTTATAAACAACCATACGGTATTCCATTGGAAGAAATAAATGTATTAGTGGTTATACTATCTCTATTTTTCCTCGTATAAGTACTTTAGATTTTGTTATAAAGATATAAGTTTATTAAATCGATCCATTGTGATGCAGATGACAAAAAAAATGAAATAATGCAACTCTTCACGGTCACATGATTGAGTAATTAAAGGATAAGTAGATTTAAACTCACGTCTTATCCATGAAAAAATATTCATACATTTATTTAATACATAGAAATTAGAATATTATAATTAATTATATAAATTAGATACTTACATAATTTATTTTTTATTTAAAATAATTTTTTTAGAAATTTTTAATATTGATTATAAAAATAAAATATACAATAAATCAGATTATACAAATGAATTGAAATTATCTACATCTTGGACTGACAACATTATTAAATATATAAAAAATTGTAGATGTGATAAATATTCAGTTAATTCAAATTTTTATTTTATATTTTGTTTGACTAATTTTCTAAAATTTCTACTATATTTTTTTTATTCTGTTTATTTTTTATATCGAAATATAAAAATTTATATATAATATACTGTTAAGTATTTATATAATATCAGTTTCGTAAATATTGTATTAAATTATGTGTTATATAAGATTTTTTTTTTTAAAATGCTATAATATGTTATACTTGTTAATGATATTGAATATGAAATTTCTTTGTTAAAACTTTTTTCAAAGGATATTAAGAAGAAAAAATTGAGTTTTATTTTGTGTAAGAAACATTCATGAACGTAGATGAATTTAAAAGGAAAAGAACAAATCTTGATATAAAATAAAACAGTAAAAGACATATGTGAAGTGGAAAATTTGGGATTAGCATTCCCAAGTAATATGTTTCTGAAGCAGAGCCGACATGGAGACGAGACCACCAATGCAAGTGCTGTCTTAGATCACAACTATCTCCTTTCCCAAAGCCATCAATATATATTATCCCCAAAACATTTACTTCTTTAACATTTCTCCATAAATATAAATATTTATAATTATCGGTATTCGATGTTTGAGGCAGAGAACAAACTTCTATATCCATGATTCATGTATATTATCCTTTTCATACGTTGTTTGTTGTACATTGGGTTAGTTGGTGTCTTTGGCTAACTATTAGCTTCACATCTTCAAATTTTATATCTAATCTTTAGTTTTTTGACATAATATGAACACATGTTTATTCGTAACGTATTTATATGGCAAGACATTCCACTTTTTACGTTTTGGTTTCATTCTTTTTAATAGTTTTTTGTTAAACTATATTTAAATCCAGAATTGTATATATATATCGTTAGAGCCGGTCCTGAATTTAAAAAAGCACAAAAAAAACTATTTTATATTATTTTATCATAATATTTTTAAAACAAACACTGTTTTCTATAAAAAAAAATACGAAAGATAGAAAGCACGTACTTGTTAGGATTGCATCGAAATCGTTGATTATCTTATACACATAATAAAAGAAAATAGAACCTTTGATGTTTGAGAAATTTTAAATTAATATAATATTATCAAAATCATTTTAGTTAGGTTATTAACAATTTAGTGTTTTATAAATAAATTATGTAAATGTATTTTAAAACTTTGAAAAAATTTTACGTTAGAATTCTACTAAATATTTTAGAATTGAAATATTAAACTATTTTTTATCAATATACTAAGGTGAAATTATTTATAAACTAGGGTTTTTTAAAATTTATAAATATTCTGGATCCTAAGCAAAGGTTTATTGTCAACCACGCCCCACATTTTAAAATTTTTATTCCAAATCTAACACATTAAAATTTTAAAAATAGCATAAATAAGTATGTAAAATATTTATTTATTTTAAATAAATTATAAATAGCACAAATAAATATGTAAAATACTCAGTTGCTCTAAATAAATTATGCATAAACTTGAAATATTATATTTGAGTTCGTTTTTTCTAATTTATGGTTTATTTTTTTTACTAAATCAAGTTTTAATGTATTTTAGTATTAAACTTATGCTAGTATTAGAAATTTATACTAATACTGTTAGTTTGGAATAAAAAACTTAAATAGTGATATTTTATCAATTGCCCATAAAAAAATCAAGAAAAATGGCTTAATTGTTAATCAAATCAAAACCAAAATAATAATGATAGAAGGGAAGGTTTTAGATAAAATTGGAATTGTATCGAATATGGTTATTTCACTTACGTATTAATATTGATAATTATGATACAAATAGAAAAGAAAAAAATCATAGACTTGCAACCACATAAAATTTGTACTATTTTTTCATGATCCAGAAAACAAAATTATTTTAACATAATTATTTATACTATTATTAAAATTTTAAAGGCAATGGAATAAAATAGCACTCTTAAATATTTAAATTTATAAAAATATCATAAATTTAATACTAAAATAATTAAAAATCTTTTTCTAATAAATAAATTTTAAACCGTAAATTAAAAAAAGCGAACCCAATAATTAAAAATCTTTTCCTAATAAATTTTATTTTATATATAGTTTATTTGAGATAAATAATTATTTTTAATAATTATTTATGCTATTTTAGCAATTTTATTTTTAATGTATTAAATTTAAAAAAATAAACTTAAAAATATGATATTTTAAGATATTACTCAAATTTTAATTTAAAATATTAAATTTAAATAAAACTTATTTTAAAATATTACTCTTGTTTTAAATTCTATTTACATATACTTGTATGTTGTCACCCTAATTCTTCTTTCACGTACAAATGTCTAATATTTGACTTTACGTACATACATTTATATATATTCACCATTACACGACTCCCAAAGAAAATTTCTCTTTTTTGCTTCTTCAACTTTCTTCTTATGTCTTTTCTCCCTTCTCCGTACCTTCTTTTTATCATGAATATTTTTCACCGCTTCGTCACATCTCAATATTACACACATTATGCATATATATATACACACACTCCTACTCACATATCTCTCTCTCTAGACTCTCTCTCTCTAGACTCTCTCTCTCACACACAATCTTGCACAAACCCATCAACCATAGATACGGTGCTTCTTCTCCTCATCAAACTCATGTCTAATCCAGCTTATTCCGGTCTCTACAACAACGGATATGACCAAACTAACTTCAACTATTCCACTTCTCTCTCCTACATTTACAACTCTCATGGAAGCTTCTATTGCCCTAATACCACAAACACTAATACTCCTACTTCTTCCACTTTTCCTAACTCACCTCCACTCAGAGAAGCTCTTCCTCTTCTTAGCTTAAGCCCCATAAGGCACCAAGAACAACAAGATCAACATTATTTCATGGACACAGATCAGATCAGCTCTTCAAACTTTCTTGATGATCCTCATGTAACTGTAGATCTTCATCTAGGGTTACCAAACTACGGTGGTGGTGAGACCATCGGAAGCTTTATCACTGCTCCAGAAGAAACTACGGAAGATCAAGATCAAGATCATGATCATGATCATGATCAAGAAGTAGAAGTCACAGTTGAGTCTCACCTTCATGATGATGATGATCATGGAGATCTACACAGAGGTCATCACTATTGGATCCCTACTCCTGCTCAGATTTTGATTGGTCCTACACAATTCTCTTGTCCTCTTTGCTTCAAGACATTCAACAGATACAACAACATGCAGGTACTAAATCATTTGATCCATTCTTAACTCATTTCAAGATTTGATTTATTCTTCTAATACTCATATATAACTGAGTTCATGGATCTTTAGCTAGGGTTAGCTTTAATAGTGGTAAGTAACAAGTACTTCTGGTAATTACTATGTACTCTGCCTTGATGTTTAGTAGCTCGAGAATAGTTAAAACTTTTTAAAATTTGATTGTATACGTCAAATCAGATTCAGGGTGGTGTTTGAATGATGATGGCTATGTAAAATCAACTTATCAAATGGGTTTAATTCAGAAGATTTTCTTTAACCAACAGTCTTTTTGTCAGACTGACTCTGAAACATGCTTAGTCCACTTCCATCTTTATTGTCTCTCTCTTGATTTTTGTGTAGTCATAAAACCCCAATATTGTTTTTTCACATATCTTATATTTTTATTTGGTAAAAGCACATTTTCACTATGTTTAAGTTCATATGTTAAACTATAGCATTCATTTTGAAAACCATAATTACATGAAAAAAGTGATGATGACTTCTTTATCATTTAATAATGACATCAAAAATTTTATTTCTAATATATTATTTGATAAACATTTTTAAAAAATAATCTTATTTTTACGTGTTATTAACAAAAATGTTATGGTGACGTGTCAATGTGTCATCACCACAATAAATTTCAGATAAATATATAAATAGATTTAAATTATTAGAATAATTATAATATATATAATTATTATTAATTTGGTTAGATAATCAATATATTTTTATTAAACTAACCAAAAAATACTATTAAATTCGTAAAAAATATATTTTTTTTTAATTTATATATACAAAAATTAATATTAAAAAATAATTCTAAATAAAAATTAAATTATATAAATAATAGTTTATATTTATTAATAAACAATATTATATAATTTACGAATATGGATATTAATCGAGTTTTGTTATTAATTATAGATGCACATGTGGGGACACGGATCACAATACAGAAAGGGACCAGAGTCTTTAAGAGGAACCCAACCAACAGGAATGCTAAGACTACCATGTTTCTGTTGTGCACCAGGCTGCAAGAACAACATTGACTACCCACGAGCCAAGCCTCTTAAGGACTTTAGAACTCTGCAGACACATTACAAGCGAAAACACGGGTCTAGACCTTTTGCTTGTCGGATGTGTGGCAAGGCCTTTGCAGTGAAAGGAGATTGGAGAACGCATGAGAAGAATTGTGGTAAGCTTTGGTATTGCTCATGTGGCTCTGATTTTAAGCACAAGAGGTCGCTTAAGGACCACGTTAAGGCGTTTGGGAATGGTCATGTTCCTTCTTCTGGCAGCCATAGCTTTCGAGGAGATCATGAAGAATACTATGAGGCTGCTTCTGATATCGAGCAACAAGATGATCATTGCAACAACAACAACAATGAGTTTTAATTATTAGTGTTATTTTGTACTCATGGATTACATTAATTGTATCCATTATGTGCTCTTTTTCTTTTTGTTATTTGTTTCTTAGTTTTCGTGCTGGTTTTTCATTAATTATATGAGTTAAACTACGATTTTATTCTCTTTGTTTCATTTTGATATAATGATCGTGTTCGTTTGTCAGTCGTACAAACCTACGGCTGCGGTTGCGATAGATTCTTATTCGTTTATCTACCGTAGGTAACTACAAAAAACGCAACAGTCAGACGCTACATCCTATGTTGCAATTTTTTCGATCGCTGATTAAAATAACGGTGCGAATAAAAATCCACGATCAACCGTAACCGCAACCGCCGGCAGCAGATAAAAGAACAACATCTACCATAGCTACAACCGCAATGTTGACTGCAACCACAATCGTAGTGTTGACTGCAACCACAGCCGCAATCGCTTGTGGCGATCAAACGAACAACACTAATATTTAGTGATATGAAGCGGCTAAAAGAATTTTAGTATAAAAAAGACCAACAAAACCTAGGTTTATTTAAACCAAATTTAGATGACGTTTGCACCAATTTTAGATAACGTTTAGCTATTTCCATTCTTTCTATTGCAAATAAGCTAGTTTTGTCTCTCTTTTGTCAACAAATGGTTTTTTAGATTAACAAATTAAATTCATAGAGTTATGAGTGAATTTGTGAAATAATTTAAAAAACCAAAAAAAAAAATCTTTTTAGTATTAAATGGGAAGTGTAATTAGTAAAATTATCTTTCTCATTAACTTCAAACTTATGTATCATTTTTCATTAATTTCAATTTTCAATTTTATATGTCAATTTTTTTTTACTTTATTCTTATCTTTTTTCATAAAAGTAGTCAATAATACAACCACCAAAATTTATAATTGTTTAATTTTTATATTTTTATTTTTCTTATGTTACTCGACAATTTAACAAATTCAAACCAAAATTGAGAATAAAATTTTATACAAAAAATAAAATAGTTTTTAGTATTGACATTTCTAATGTTATGAATTTTTAACTAAATAGTTTAGCTCACATAATTATTTGTATATCAGTTTTTAGAACAATAGTAAATTTTAAGTAAAATAACATATAAATGATTAATATACCATATTATTTTTTGAATTATTTTTTTAAAAATAACTTATAATTTGCATGTGCACGTTGATTAAAAATATAACACAACAAAATATAATTAGACGAGTAATACTTTTCACATTTGGAATATGCTAAATTAGCTTATTTTCTTGTAAATTTTCACTTCTTTATGTGGCAAAATATATTTTTTTTGTATTTTTTTAGGTTTTTTACTTTAAAATACAATCTTGATTCTATTAATTTTGTACACATCTCACAATACGAATTTCTCAGGAAATGGAAACAGTAAATAATACTTGTAATTAAAAACTTGCTATACTATATAGTCACAACTCACATATAAAATAATTTTAAATTTGTAAATATTAAACCCTAAAAGCAGAAGTCTAAATGATTGTAATGAAGAGCATGTTATATTAAATAACAGCACATGGAATAAATAGTATACCATACTATTTACGGTTGTTCTTACATGAATCAGTTTTAGATTTATCTAAGGGGCATTTGCAAAATTGACCTAAAATTTGTCTTTAATTGCAAGTTTGACAATTTAAATTTTTTTTTGCAAAACTATCTTTCTATCTCTATTTTATCCTTCAATAATAACTTTATTTACAATTTTGCCATTAACTTAAAAAAAAACAAAAACAACACAAAGACCATTATGAACAAATTTTTTAAAAATATTACGAAAATGCCATCTTTTTCAATGCATACAACAATCATTATCGTGGTTGTTGGGAGAAAAACATTTTATTCCTATCAAAATAGACTTCTCGGAGAAATCTGCGACGTTTAATCCGATCAAAGCAGACTTCTCGGAGAAGTCTGCTTTGATAGGAATAAAAATTGCTTTGGCGAGAAAAACAGTTTATTCCTATCAAAGCAGACTTCTCAGAGAAGTCTACTTTGGCGAGAAAAACATTTTATTCCTATCAAAGCAGACTTCTCCGAGAAGTCTGCGACGTTTATTCCGATCAAAGCAGACTTCTCCGAGAAGTCTGCTTTGATAGGAATAAAAATTTATTTGGTGAGAAAAAAAGTTTATTCCTATCAAAGCAGACTTCTCCGAGAAGTCTGCTTTGGCGAGAAAAATATTTTATTCCTATCAAAGCAGACTTCTCGGAGAAGTCTGCGACGTTTATTCCGATCAAAGCAGACTTCTCTGAGAAGTCTGCTTTGATAGGAATAAAAATTGCTTTGGCGAGAAAAACAATTTATTCCTATCAAAGCAGACTTCTAGGAGAAGTCCGCGACGTTTATTCCGATCAAAGCAGACTTCTCCGAGAAGTCTGCTTTGATAGGAATAAACGTGGCAGACTGCGAGAAGTCTGCTTTGGTGACAAAAACATTTTATTCCTATCAAAGCAGACTTCTCGGAGAAGTCTGCGACGTTTATTCCGATCAAAGCAGACTTCTCCGAGAAGTCTGCTTTGATAGGAATAAACGTCGCAGACTGCGAGAAGTCTGCTTTGATCGGAATAAACGTCGCAGACTTCTCGGAGAAGTCTGCTTTGGTGAGAAAAACAGTTTATTCCGATCAAAGCAGACTTCTCCGAGAAGTCTACTTTAGTGAGAAAATTTAGTATGTGTACAATGATCTAATCAAATTCATTAATTTTTTACCGCAGATAATGGTCCAAAACGTTGTTGTTTGTGGGGAGTGGACTATTAGAGAGACTTGAAATTTATGTGGATAATATAGGAGGAGGAAAAATGTTTGTAATTGAGGATGCTGATTACTTTGTTGATGAAGATGAGAATAAAGTTTACTCGAATGCTCAGGATTACATTCTTTAAGGTAAAGTAAAAGATGAATAAATTTAGTTTTAGTGTTTAGTATCTCAGAAAATTAAGTTACGAGTAAGGACAAAGTATAAAGTCTGCTGAGAAGTCTGCAAAGAAGCCTGCCGAGAAGTCTGCAAAGAAGTCTGCGAGATTTATACAACAAAGTTTGCCGATATAAGTGTGTAGTTTCTGAAACATGTAACCAATCAATTTAATTAATTTGAAGACACAATGTTATCGATGTTGTTTTACAAAAAATCCAACACTATCCTGTTAACTTAGTATTTTGATGGAATTGTTTATACATATCTTTCAGTTATTGTTCTTTCTTGTTATTAGGAAGTATGCATTAAGTATCTTAAATATGCACTAAGTCCTTAACTATGTATAAAAATTTATACTAATATTTGTGTTTTTAATGGTTGTCATTTTGTAATTTTATAAGTATGATTTGACTTGAGCTGATTGAAAGGTGATTGACATACAACTAATAGTTTATTATAATTCTGAAAATGTTGATTGAAAACTGACTGATAAGGTGGAGTGATGGGAGCTAGTGATAGGTTAATAAAGTTGACAAAAATTAATTTAAAATATGACCAAAAATACAAACGAAGTCTGCAATTATTAATGAAGTCTGCAAGTGAAGTCTGCATTTGTAATGAGAACGTGTTGTGAAGTCTGCAACTGAAGTCTGCAACTGAAGTCTGCAACCTGTAATGAAGTCTGCAACACGAAAATCTATTGATTCAAAAACCAAAGTCAAATTCAAAACGTAAGAAAAAAACTCAAAAACATCCACAAAAACAGTAAAACCACCATAAATTTCAAGGGGAATTTCAAACATCTATTGAAAATCTTTAAAAAACCATCTAAAATTTTAAAAACCATTAAAAATCACTTTAAAAGCAACTAAAACAACAATATTACTTTTTGTGAATCTTTTTCCAGATCTACAAAAAAAAAGAGAAATAAGATAAGAATATAAGAACTCCGCAACTGAAGTCTGCAACTGAAGTCTGCAACTGAAATCTGCAAACCTGTAATGAAGTCTACAACACGAAAATCCATTAATTCAAAAATGAGTGTCAAATTCAAAACGTAAGAAGAAAACTCAAAAACAACAACAAAAAACTCTAAAACCACCATAAATCTCAAACATCTATTGAAAATCTTAAAAAAACCATATAAAAATTTAAAAACTATTAAAAATCACTTTAAAAATCTAGTAAAACAACAAAATTAGTTTTTGTAAATCTTTTTTCTAGATCTACAACAATAGAAAATGAAAAATAAGATAAGAATATAAGAAAAAATTAAGAAAACAACAAAAAACAAAATCTCCAAAACAATGAAAAACGTAACAACTAGTAAAAATAACAAACTTACATCTTTAGATCTCGTGACTTCCTTTTTTAGATCTACAAAAATACAAAATGAGAAATGAGATAAGAATATAGGAAAAAACTTAAGAAAATAACAAACACAACAAAAATCACAAAAACTACGAAAAATTTAAAACTAATAAAAGCAACAAGCTTACGTTTTTAGATCTCTTCACTTCTTTTTCCAGATCTACAACACTATAAGACGAGAAAGAGTGTTATAAAAATAACAAAAGATCTAAACAATAAAAATATTCTAAAATCACAAACCCAAAACCATATAAACAAAAAAAAATTTACCTTTTTCACATCTCATGATTTTTTTCCAGATCTACAAAATAACAATATGACAAAGAATATGAGAAGAGAAGAAGAAAAGAAAAGAGGGGAGGTAAAACGAGAAGAAGAGAAAATTTACCTTATAGTCATTTTTGGAGGATGGAGGCTCCCACGTTTTTTTTTTGGAAATGAAATTATGATAAAATTTTAGGGTTATCTTCTTTATATATGGAGAGTTAAATTTGGTTAGGTTAAAAACTGTCAATTTCCGGTTTGCGCAGACTTCTCGAAGTCTTCGAAGTTTATTCCCGCTCAAGCAGACTTCTCAGAGAAGTCTGCTTTAATAGGAATAAATCTTGAAGACTTCTCGAGAAGTCTGCTTTAGTGAAAAAAATAGTTTATTCCGGCTGAAGCAGACTTCTCGAAGTCTGCTTCGTATTTTTACATTACCCTAAACTCTAAATTGAAAAAAACCGGTTTAGTTACATTTAATTTCCGGTTTGTGCAGACTTCTCGAGAAATCTGCTTTGTTAAATCTACGACAACATCTCGAGAAGTCTGCGTAACCCTAAACCCTAAATAATAAGATTCACTAAATGTGCAAAAGTTTTGTTAAAATTGGATGAATATGTTGAAGATAGTTAAGTAAATGCAAAACTCAAACAATTTCTTTTAAAAATTTGTAAATCTAAATTTTCAAATTTATCACATGATATTTCAAATTCTAGCATGAATTCTCTACACAAACATCAACTATTAACCCACAACACATAACAACAAAAACTAGCAAATATTTTATATCATTAGATCGAATCTAATCTACTTATTTTTGAATTCATTATAACTTTTACGTGCTTTTGATATGTATATAAACTATGTTAATAACAATTTTAATTTTTTTAAATATTTCAAAATTTTTATTTGATTTAGGTAATTTATTTACAAAGCAGACTTCTCGGAGAAGTCTGCTTCAACCGGAATAAACTGTTTTTCTCACCAAAGCAGACTTCTCCGAGAAGTCTGCTTCAACCGGAATAAACTGTTTTTTTCACTAAAGCAGACTTCGTGAAGTCTGCTTCAGCCGGAATAACCTGTTTTTCCTACCAAAGCAGACTTCTCCGAGAAGTCTGCTTTGATAACAAAAAACATGCAGGGACTGAAACGTAATTGACATTTCAACATTATTTTTTAGATCAAGGGAGTGTTTAGTAATTTCTCCACCCTCATAGGTTAGTTTTGCAAAAAAAAATGTAAATTGTCAAACTTGCATTTGAAATCAAGTTTTAGGTCATTTTTAGCAATTCCCCCTTTATCTAACACTAAATTTTAAACTCAATCCAAACTAAAAAGTATGTTGTGAAACCAATTAATAATCTATAATTTACTATGAACAATTAAGTTTTTTGTTCCAAATATATCATCATTATTTTAAATTTCTTAAAATAGTACAAATTTAATATTAAAATAGCTTAAAATTTCTTTTTAATAAAGAAAAATTAAACTTTAAATTAGAAAAATAATCCAAATATAATATTTTAATTATAATTTATTTATAATAAATATGTATTTTCAAAAATAATTAGTGCTATTTTTAGAAACTAAATTTGGAACAAAACCTTAAAAAAATATTATTTTAGGGTATTACGCATTTACTTATTCATTTAATGAAAAATTTGTATCTTTTTAAAAAAAAAATTCTTCGAATATATTCCAGGTTTAACTCAATGTGTTTTGAAAAATTTATTGGCAATTGATTAAAGTAACATTATTTCAAATTTTAGTTTCTGATATAGTACTAATCATTTAAATTTCTAAAAATAACACAAAATTAATAATAAAATAATTACAAACTTTTTCTAATAAAAAAATTTAAATTCTAAATTGAAAAAAGTGAACCCAAACATTATGTTTAATTTTATATATAGTTTATTTAAGGTAAATAACTATTTTCACATAATAATTTGTGATATTTGGAATTTTATTTTTAGTGTGGTAAATTTGAAAAATAAAATAAAAATAGTGATATTTTATGTTATTACTCAAAATTTAATACAAATAAAATGAAAGGGGAAAACTAAATAATAAAAAAGAAGAAAAATAAAAAGAAAAGTGTAAAAACTGTAGAGTATAGTGAGAAGAACAAAATGACTATTATTGCATGTTATATAGTGAATATGATTGCAAACTTTTTTCATGGTTGTTTTCGTAACATTATTTATTGGGTTTAGGTTATACCATATAATTTTACTCTCCACAAACAAAAAGCTTATCATTTTTTTGTAAGCATGGGACTTAATTTTTTTTTAAAAAAATTAAGTCTCAATTCCTATATACACTATACTTTTTTTTGTCATATCAACTACAACTAAGTCTGGGTATTCGGATATTTGATTCGGTTTCATTTGGTTATTTTCGATTTTGGTTTTTTCGGTTGGTAATATCAAAGATCCGTTCGATTATTTTTATATTTTTGTTCAGTTTTGGTTCGGTTATATTTCAGTTTCGGTCGGTTTGGTTATTAAATTTAAAAACCGAAAATAGCCAAAATAACCGAAAATAACCAAAAATAACTGAAAATAACCAAAAATAATTGAAAATAACAAAAAATAACAAAAACAAATAACCAAAAATAACTTAAATATCTGAAATATCTGAAAATATTTCGGATAACCGATAATAATTTGTTTTTTGGATATTATTTTGGTTTTTAGTTCAGTTTCAGTTAGAAACCAATAACTATAATTTTCCAAAATAATATACGTTCGGTTACTTTTTTATAACCGAATATCAATCGAAATATGTTTTTTTGCTTCGATTTCGATTCGGTTTATTCGATTTGGATTATTTTCCCAGATCTAACTACAACGGGCCGATCCAATAACATAATATTTTCATACGAAAATTTAACACATTATATGTGGAAAGATAAAGTCAAATTCTACACTTTTTTATAAACACTATACTTTGAGCGTTCGTTATTTGATACTACGAAATTCATGAAGCTAATTAATTGTGAGTTTATTACATTGTAGAATTTCATGAGTTCTCTTATCGCATTGATGTTTTACAGAGATTGTGTCATTTATGTCTACATTATGGTTAAGAGCAAAATGTATAAAATAATATATTTCTAAATCTTTATTTTAAAAATAAAATCAATACTTTAAATTTCTAATAATAACATAAATTTAAAATTAAAATGCATTAAAACTATATTTTAATAGAAAAAAATTAAACTTTAAATTGGAAAAATGAACCCAAATATAATAGTTTAAATTTATGTATAATTTATTTAAAATGAATAAGTATTTTTACATAAGTATTTTTATTATTTTTTGAAGTTTAATTTTGGTATGGTAGATTTGGAAGAAAAAAAATTAAAAGATACTATTTTATGATATTACTCTATAATTATTCTTTACAAATGTTTTAGAATATTCTTTTTGTAGAATGTCATATGATTATTTTTTATGAAACTAATACAATTAATAATTTAACTTTAGTATAAGTATATATGTGTGTGTGAAATCTTGCATAATTTAAATTTTTTTGACATGTGCTAAAATGATGGGATTATAACATGTGTACATATTTAAGAGTATTTAAGCGAAATAGGCCATGACCAATGAGTAAATGTTAATAAAATAACAAAACAGAATACACTATTTTAGGAAGACTTTAATTATATTACAAAATGAATTATTCATCTTTCTAACAGATTAACTTTTATTTGAATATCTAATATATTAAACCGAGTTTTAAACATATTTACTCATGATAATTTAAGTTTTCTCGGATACATAATTTGTTATATTTACTCATGATCCACACATGTAGTTATAATATTTTTATAATATTTTGTTATATTTTTGTGTAAATTTAATCTATGTTACAAATTTTTAATGAATATTAAATTATTTTATACAATATTTGTAATACAAATATAAATGCAAAATTTTAACTTGTTATATATAATATTATAGTTAGTTTTTTTAGAAAAAATTATTCAAATATATTAATTTAACTAATTTGTTTATTTTTAGATAAAAATTATTCAAATAGATTAATAAAAATTTAAATATTAGATTTCATAATACTAATATATATTTTAACATTTCTACATTTAGTATTTGTTATTTATAAAAGTATTTGTCTACAATTTCATGTCCATGTTAAGTGCATATTGATGAGATTTTCGGAACCGGTTTATCCGGTTCATATTAGAACTGAGAGAAATCGATTGACCCAGATGTTAAAGGTTTATGAATTTCCAGATTTAAATAGCTCGATAAACAGAGAAATGAAAAGTAATTTACCTAAAATCTCCATTGAAAGACAAACAAAACCCTTCTTCAATAAGCTTCATATAGCTACAGAGACAATCTCAGAACAGACGTGAGAATTACATAACATAGTGCTCTTTGTTTTTTCTTCAACTCATAGTGCTCATGAATAATAAGAAAAGAGAGAACACACCTCAAAAACTAGCAACACACAGATAATACAAAGTTTCACACCACAAATATTGCAGAGAGATGGATGAAGCTAAAGATCACAAGCACTTTCATTCGACTATATATATTACCTTTTTAAACATGAGAGATACTTGGACCAGACAGAGACTGGAAGAAGGAAACATCCGTGTACCTAAAGTTCACTTGGAATTTTCAGATTTTGTCAAGCTTCTCTGCTTTCACAACAGGGTTTGCTTTGGCTATAGCTTCTTGTGCAGCAGCATGGTAATTGAAGGCGCAGTTGTGAATGTCTGCATAACGGTGTGTCCCACAGAATAGGTTACCACAGCGACATTTGAATCCAGTCAAGCCAACCCGCTTATTGCAAGTAGAGCATCTACTTGGTCCTTCCTTTGGTTTTGCAGCTTCTTCTGGTGCTATAACCTCTGCAACAACTTCGACAGAGGATGGCTGTACAGAGACAGCGATTGGCTCAACCGATTTGGTTTCAACGTCAGCCAACGCAGCAGTAAGGGTTTCCTGTATGATGTTGCTGGATGATGATGTTCCAGACATTGCAGAAGCAAAGTTAGCACCATGTTCCTGCTGAAACAACATAGCCTTGTGACACTTCGAACACATGTTCATCGTGGCTGCACTTCCAAAGAAACCGCAATTGTTGATACATAGCTTAGGACCTTCAGGTGGGCTTTGGCATCCTGTCTTGTCGTGGTCCATCTCTGCATTTACAACAGTCACCTCAATTTCAGTAACATAGAAAAAAGAAACAAAATTCTCGACAGACGACATACTCTTTTCATGAAATAAACTATCATAGACCTTATTCATAGTCTTCATAGTCTCTAACCATACTATCTACGACTATGAGCCCTTCCTATGGTTCAAGATCTCAGATACGTAGACGGAGAGAACAGAAGTAAGCCTACAACCGTTTTTCTGCTAACACTAGAATCTGAAACCAACAAAACCCTGATTATCCATAAGCTACCTAACTGAACCGATGTATGATGTATCCAGGCTACCTTGCTCTAGTTCTACAGAATCACATCATATTGGGTAAATAGAAGCTTAAGTGAATCAGTTTATAAACAGCAGAGCAGCTAAACACTTACTTGTATCCAACACTACATATCTTCACAGAAACGAAATGTAAGAAATTAAGCCTCTAATATCAGCATAAAAGATAAGACTTTCATAGCAATTCATTACAAATTCCCAAAAGATATAATAAAACCCACAGAGTTACTCGTATTTCCATCCAACACTACCTTTCTTCTTAGAAGTAAGTTGTTAAAAAAATGACCATTTTTCATTTCAGCAAAATAGCAATTCATTTTTTCATTTCAGCAAAATAGCAATTCATTTTTTCATTTCAGCAAAATAGCAATTCATTTTTTCATTTCAGCAAAATAGCAATTCATTTCAAAATTCAAAATCATACAAAAACCACATAGCTAATATTAACATCCAGCACAGATATAAAATGTTCAAAATTAGGCTTTTCGAATCAGAACAAAGGTACAACTTTTCATAGCAACTCATTCCAAATTTCTAAAATATAAAAAATCCACATGCAAATATTATACAGCAATCAAATCATTAGAATCATAAAAGTAACCAGAAGCTTCAACTGTTTTTTCTCTCTAAATCACCAGCTTATATATAAAATTGAACCCTAAATAGAACCAGAAATCAAATACCAAAAGCTATTTCACCTGTTTTAACGAGAATCCTTGATCGATCGGTCCCTAAATAATAAAAAGAGGCAAAAACCCACAACATAAGTCGACAGAAAAACCTCTGAAAACAAAGGGAAAATCGAAATCGAGACCCAAAGCAGATATAAACACTAAAGAAAAGAGAGAAGAACAGAGATCCCTTACCTTACGAATCTCTCCAAACACGATCGTCCGCTGGAGAGATCCACCAGAAACTGAGGTAGAGGAGAGAAAAAAGGTTCGGATTTGAGGTTCTCTTGTAGATTTTTTTAGCAACGTTTATATTTTGCACTCGCACCGTTTGGTGTTAGAGACGGTATGACGTGTACATATTTAATTGGCTATTTCATTTGATTTTGTTTCTTTACTCATTTCGAATTTCAATTCATTTTTACCTTTTTTGGAAAAATTTAGCATATGCTTAACTCACACCTTTTTGTGAAATGAAACTAGAAAACTAGGATTTTCAAATAATTTGAAAATGATAAATTGACATATATAATAAGTTTTTATAATTAATTGAATATTCTATTAAATATTAAAAGATATGTGTTAAACAAAAAAAACAAATAGTCACGAAAAGCATACATTCACGTGTTATTTACAAGTATATATTAGTATATTTTAAAACAAATATTACATAATACATAAATTATATGATAAATATTAATAATACTAAAATAATTATGTGATAAATTATGTCAAATAATTTATTAGAATATTTATAAAAATAACATTAGACAAATATTTAGCAGTATAATATATGTAAATTTTTAATATTTTAAAATAAAAAAATACAGTATAAAATAAAATATTAATATTTAAAAAAATTATTCAAATAAAATATAAAACAAAAGTTTAGAATAATTGAATATTTATCACATGTACAATTTTTACCTATTTAATAATATTAAAATAATTTAAATTTATTTATATAATTTGATTTCATTGTATATTTAATTTGTATAATTAAAATTAATTTTTAACTATTAAATAAAATATAAATTATGTAAATATCTACTATATTTTTACTAAATAAATAATTAAATATAATGTATGAATATTTTTTTCTATTGGATTAAATCTAGTATTACTATAATGGCAAACCTTTTGATAAAAAGAACATCAATATCTATTTTTACCTTAAATACTTATGTATTGTTTGAAGGGACTTCGAAAACCATTTAAAATAATAGAATTTCGTCATGAAATTTCAGTTTGGTATATTTTGTAAGAACGCAATTTTTAAAATATGAGCAACTGGATCATTGTGAATAAAATTACATATAATAAAATATAAAGTACCGATATAAGAATTTTAGAAATATTGGATTTACAGAGACGAGACATTCTTTTCTTAATTTTGGAAACGCTTCGTAGTGTGACAGTTTCATGACGTTAAGAATCCCATGATACAAGTGCAACTATTATGTCTTGCACAACCCAAAAAAAGAATCTAACGAACGCTTTTTCAATGTTGCACTCTCATACTCAACATGTGACTATGTGAGGAATTTGTGTGTATATGTTACATTATTAGAATGAGAAAACAAAATATTTCTTTTCTTTTTTTCCATTTTTTCATTTTCTTAATACTCAACATATAAACTTATAAAAAAATTACTTTATTTTTAATAAGAATTGATTATCCACTAAAAGTCATTATTATTTTTATCTTACAAAACAATAAACCAAATTAATTTGGTTGTAAGTTGTAACTTAACTCAATAAAGTTACAACTTACAATTGTACCAAGACATAATATAATTGTACCGACCATTTATCTATTTGCTAAATTTCAAAACTCGAAATTCGAGTTCGGTTATCTCTTTCCACTAATATACTAAATTGTATCCAAAATTTTGAGTTTTGTTATAGTTTCTCTGATTAATATATAAGAAAGATTTTATCTCTAACTTCTAATGTGTGACAAATTATATTTGTTCATTTTATATCAATCAATCTATTTTAGACACTCATTTTTCATCAAAAGTATTTCGGTTTTAACGTGTTCGCTAGAAAACTTACCGCAAAATTATCGACAATCACTTACATAAAACCGAGTTCCAACATGTTTCTAGAAATGGAAGATAAAGTGGGATTCTAAGTTGCCTTTGCCTGCTATATGCTCGAAAACTATCAATACATTACTTTAGATTGAAGATTCAAGATTTGTTATGGAGGAACCACACAGTTCTATACTAGCAATAATGGTTTGGGTCTCAAGATATTATGCACCCGAAATCAATGGTTTGCATGCGGAAATGCCTCACATGACTCTTATGTATTCATTAAGTCTAAACAAAGAAGAAATCACACTTGAGAGGACAACAACAACTAAGAATAAGTCAGATATTAGTCTTGTTCATTTGGTCACTTCATGCGGTTGTAATTACGGTTGTGGTCAACACTACGACTACGGTTCTGGTAGATGTTATTCGTTTGTTTACCGTCAACGGTTGTGGTTGTGATTGATCGCAGATTTTTAATCGCATCGATATTTTAATCAGCGGTCGAAAAAATTATGATTCATAATATAACGTCTGATCGCTGCGTATTTCGCAAATAGTTACAGCAGTTAAACAAACAAAAATTTACCACAGCCACAACTCTATCGATGACAACAAACATGAACATTAGAGACATCATTGTATCGAAGAAGCTAAGAACTAAACACAAGCTATGTTCGTTTTACTATTTTGGGCTTCAATTGGGCTTTATACTATGACCCGTAGACGAATATGTTCATAATGGCCCATAACCATATCAACAAGAAGGTGGAAACAAATCTTTTCCTCAAGTTCAAACATGCTATTGATTGAGTTGTTTGTCGTGATATTTCATAAGTTCGATTATAAATAAGAAAAATTCTATAAAATAATATTTTTAAAGTTTTTTTCCAAAAATAATATTATTATTTTAAATTTACAATAATAACACAAATTTAAAATTAAAATATATTAAAATTTTATTTTAATTAAAAAACCTTAATTAAAAAAATAAAATCAAGTACAATTTTTAATATAATTAAATCCTAAATTTGGCTTCATTTTTTATAATTTATGATTTAGTTTTTTTATTATAAATTTTTTTAATATATTTTAATATTAAATTTTGTTTATTGAAAATATAAATTAACGATATTATTTTTGAAACAAAAACTTTAAAAAATAGTATTTTAGATAATTTTCCAATTTATAACTAATTACTTATTTCTAAACTTTTGTTAATCAAATGAAACTATCAATTTTAAGCCATTGATTAATAAGCAATGCAAAAAAAGGAATTGAAGAAAGATTCTAAAAAAGTGGCTTACTATTTCAAAGAAGAGAATCTTGAAGCCTAAGTTCCATGTGAGATTGTGCTTCTCTGTTGTATTCCACCTCGATTCTCTCATTCTCAAACGTTATCTTATGTTTTTGGATATTGTTTTCTTTGTTCCAAAGTCAGGACTACTTTTTTTTTTGTTTAATTAAATTAAAAAAAATAACAAGTAATTTCTTGACACCAACATACTTTCTTCTTTTAGTTCACACTAACACCAACATATTTTCTTCTTTTAGTTCACACTAACACCAACATACTTTCTTGACACCAATACACTTTCTTACAACAAATGACAAAAACCGGTTATAATACACATCTACTTTTCTCCTAGTGATTCTATGTTAACGAACACACATCTTTTCAAGGCATATCTCAACTAGGGTTGGCCGTTCCGCTATCCATTCGGGTTCATTTCGGGTTTTAAATCTGGGTTCAGATTGATTCGGGTTTTGAATACGTATTCGAATTGGTTCATGGTTTGTATCTAAAATAGACATACATATAGCTTCGGATTAGTTAGTATTTTTATCCGAAATGGATATATGTTATTCTAAATAATCAAAAAAACGTGATGATTCAAAAATAACAAAAAATATTAAATACCAAAATTAAAAATCAAATTGTCTACCTACTAATTATCGTCATGTATTTTATGTCTAACAATAATATTTTTTCAGATTTGCATAAATATATATATTATTAGATAAATATGAAATTCCAATTAATAGATTTTATTTAAATTTTTAAAATTAGTTGATAAATTTTAAAAATATTTTTATTTTAAAAAATATTTAAATTAATAATTTTTATGATAATATTTATTATTTAAAAGAACCAAATGAAAAATCTCTAACCAATAAAATTATTTATTAATTTAAATTTTGTAAATATACAAATAACAAAATTCAAACCTAAAACTAATCAATTAAAAAGTTCAGTTCTACTTCGGGTTTCGAATATATCCGAATCCGAATCCAAATCCAAAATACTATTTCGGATATACCTGAACCCGAAACCAAAGTATTAAACAGATAAAACTCACTTAGATATTTTAAATATCCATACTTGTTCGGTTTCGGGTATTTTAGATCGGATTCGAATTCAGATTTTGAGTTTGGTTAATATGCACAGCTGTAATCTCAACATTAAAATTGAAAAATAAGAAAAATAGAAGATAAAGAGAGTGAGAAGATTTTCTCATTAATTGAAAGACTAAGTGTCATTTGTTTAATTAATAGAAGTTATATTACAAAAGTGAACAACTTTGATCAAAAGTAACTCACAGATCAATCAGTTTAGGAGCTTTAAATCACAGTTGAAGGATAAGAGAACATTATTTAGTTAATATAATATACTTTTAAATTTGTATGAACTAAATAATTGAACTGTTTTCTGATATTATTATAATCAACGAATATAGTAAGTAAAAGTAATATGATTTTAATTAATCTTTGTGCTATACAAATTATTGCTAGTTAAAAAAAAATTAGTGGCATAAAATTGAAAACGAAGTATTATATTGACACCTAACATTTGCTTTTAGTTTTGTATTGACACGTTAGTAATTTAAGAGATTAAAATATAGACAAATAAAGAGAGAGATAAAGTGGTTATTATATGTGGCAACTCGAAAATAAATAAAGAAATATTAAAGGAAAAAGTTGTGTTTATGTGTTCAAGAATTGGAATTATTCTTTTCATATCTGATTTTTTTATATAAAAAAAGTCTCATAAAGTGTCTTGTATATATGATCGTAACTCCTAAGAGATATTATATTTTATATGTTTTTTATATTATTTTAGAAATAATAATAAATCTATATCCAATTTTGTAATATCAAAGTTTATTAATATTTTAAATAATATTCTAAAATAACATATTTTAAAGTTTTTTATTCTAAAGATAACATTATAAAATTTAAATTTCAAAAATAACACAAACAATTATATAAAAATATTTATTTACAGTAAATAAATTATAAAAAAACTTAAACATTATATTTGAATTTTTTTTAATTTAGAATTTTAGTTTTTTTCTATCGAAAAGAAATTTTAATGTATGTTAAATTTTTAATCTTAAATTTGTGTTATTTTTGGAAATTTACACTAAGTATATTATTTTTTGAAAAATCTTAAAATATATTATTTTAGATAATTGCACTAAATTTTTTGCTATTTTAATTTTTCTAGATGCTTATAATTTGTTCTTTAAATTATTTATTTATAATGATAGTTAAAATAATATTTTATAATATTAATATTATTTCCTCTAATATATTTTTCAAGAGATAGTTAGAAAGTTGAAGTCTATTCAAATTTAGATTTTCAAAACAATGACATATTTAATTGTAATGGATAATATGTGTTAGTATGAATTTATATATACTCCCAAATTTATTAAAGAATTTTTTTTAAATTTTTTCTAATTCAAGAAAATTCATTTTAGGTTTTTAAATATACTATATATTCATTAGTGAAAATTAATAGGAATTGTGAAATTGTGGATGAATGGTTTTTTATGTTTTTGATATTACACATATAGTACTGTCAAGCGGGTCGGGTCTTCCGCATGACCCGCTCCGCGGCGGGTTAAAGATTTTTTTTTTTTAAATTTTTTAATCGCAAAATCCGCGAATCATTTTTTAAAAACCCGCACCCGCCCCGCATTAGTCTAGCGGGTTTGCGAGTGATCCGAAATCCGCTTCGTTTTTAAAATTTTTTAAAAATATTTAATTAAAATAAATCCAAATAATAATAAATCTAAAATTAATACATCAAATATATCAAAATTCAATGTTTAAAACATCAAATTATACAAATTTTGAACATCAAGTTTAATATTAAATTGATTTATAATTAAATTGGTTTAAAATTAAATTAGTTTATAATTAAATTAGTTTAAATTTTGGTCAAATGATTTTGATCTAAAATTTGAGGATATCCGCTAATCCGCAAAATAATAAAACAAAATCCGTATCCGCCCCGCTATACCAAAATTTCGATTCGCACCCGTCCTGTATACAAATTTTTTTTTGCTTCGATCCGCACCTACCCTGCGGCGGGTAAAACGGGGCGGGACCCGCGGATTATGAGCCAAATTGACAAGCCTATACATATAGACGTAAATACAACACGTGTTCTAATTTATATGTGAAGGTACATACGTGTTTAATCGTGAATAGTTAGATCTAACTCACTAAAAGGTTACCTAAAATTTGGAGCCCTTGATTGGACTTTCAACACCTGTCTCTGATTCTTCACAATTTTTATTTATTTATTTTGTCATAATATATATTACAATTTTTTCTGACAACATTATTATTATAATCTTGTTTTTCGTTAATTATCCAAAAATGTGTCATATCGACATATGTCCTTTTCTCAGCCATTTTTTTTATAACTTTAGTCAACAGCCTTAATCCCACAATAATATACTCTTCATTTTATTAAAATATTATTACCTCTCCTGAAAGTTCTGAATCATATGTCAATAATTGCGGATTTTGAAATATTTAGTTAATTGAAAAGACAATAAAGTCCAAATTATATAAAAGCGACTAGATTCTTTTTTCGCATTACAAGAAAAATTATTGAATAGATAGTTTATACACTTCTTATACTATATTCAAAAAATTAATAACTTGCATCCCCTGATTTACTAAATTTATAGAAATAAATAAAAGTAGAAAATAGACTAGTAATTATATTATTTTTACATACATTGTATATTTGTGTAGTTCGAATTTTTTTTCGTATGAAAATATTAATTATTCGTATAAAATATTAGATTATTGAATTAACCTATTGTAGCATAAATGATAAAAAAAAAATAACAGCAAAAAAATGATATTCTACGAAAAAATAACCAAATTTATGAAAATAAGTAGAGTCGAAAATGGCTACAAAATAACCAAAAAAATATAATTTGCTAATTAAACAAAACTTTTTAATATTAATTAAAAAGTACAATTAGTAAAACTAATTTATATATTATTTTTTATTAAATTCAAATTTATGTATCATTTCTCATTATTTTAGGTTTATGTGTTAGTTTTCTAAAAACTAAAAATAATTATTGATTCATTTCTTAATCAATTAATCAATTGAATAAATATAAAAAAATGATTAAGCATTCTAATTTTTATTTTTATTATATTACTTGATAATCTAACAAATTCAAACCGATTTGCGATTAAAATTTTATGAAAAGTTATAGTAGTATTTAATATTGAAGTGTCTACTTTTAAATTTTTTAACCAAATAGTGTAGTTCACGTAATTATTTGTATATCAATTTTAAGATCTAAAATAAATTTTAAATAACATAACATATATATAAATTAATAATATAGCATAAAATTTTTATTTATCTTATTTTTTAAAATAAATTATATATGCGGGTTAGTGAGGTTAGTAAAATAATCAAAAATTCGTGAATAGTGATTATATATTCGATGTGGACATTACAAAATTATCATTTATAATACAACAGTTATATTATGAAAAGGTTATAAGTTAACTATTTGAGACTTACATAATCATTAGGTCCTTAATTATCAGCTACACAATTTGCTTACGTGTATTGCATCATACATTACAAATGCTGATATTATAAAGATATTAGTATCCCTAATATATTATTTGGGCATCTTTTTAACAAAATAATCTTATCCTAACGTGTTAATAACAAAATATCATGTTGACGTGTTAATACAGCGAGTTTCAGATTAAATATATAAAAATGTTTAATTTACTAGAATAATTACAATACATGCCACTGATATTAATTTGGTTGGAGAATAAATATAATTTATTCAACTAACCAAAAAATAATATTACATTTGCAAAAACAATAATTTTTATTTTTTTAAATTTTTATATGTTAATTTATAAGATTATTCAGTATAAGATTATCATCTTCAAAAATAACATATTAAAACTCCAAATACCAAACTGAATGCATCATCTAAATTATGTAGATAGGTTTCAATGAATGTAATCCTACTTTGAAATTTACCTCTCTCAACATATAGAAAAAACCTATTATCATTACGGATAATCCAACCGAAGCTAGAATTCTTATTACCATTTCTATGTGATGGATCATAATTATATTTCATCCAATCTTTTTGTGATAGTTTCCAGTGTTGATTATGACAATCCGACTGTAATATAGTATTTCTATTATCAATATGTATATGTTATTTGATCCACTCATTAGCATCATCTTGACTTTGTTGTAATAATGTGTCTACTAATATGTCTTTATTAAAAAGTAAGTTATTACTTAATTTCCATATCCTCCATAATAGATAGAACGGAGAAATTATTTGGCAATTACTATAGGTTGCCATTAAATAAGTACTAGATTTATACTCACGCTATGCGTGGAGAAAAATATTCATAATATATATTTTATTATTAAATATAAATTAAATATTTATATAATTTTTATTTTTATTTAAAATTATTTTTAACATTAATTTTTGTATATATAAATTAAGAAAGAAAAAAAATAATTATTTTTATGAATTTAATAGTATTTTTTGGTTAGTTTAATAAAATATATTAATACTCTAACCAAATTAATAACAATGATATATATTGTAATTATTCGAATAAGTTAACCCTATTTATATATTTATTTGAAATTTACTGTAATGATGAAATATAAGCATGGTATTTCTTAATATTATTTTCTTAATTTTTTTCTCAAATAATATATTAGGGATTATGTAATAACTTAAATCTATTTATATTTATTTGAAATTATTTATAAATTAACGTATTAAAAATTTAAAGAAATAAAAATTATTGTTCTTGTAGAGGTAATATTATTTTTTGGTTAATTGAATAAAATATATTGATTGTCTAACCAAATTAATATCAATGACATGTATTGTAATTATTTTAGAAACTTAAACTCTTTTCTATATTTAATCTGAAACTCGTTGTGGTGTTGATACGTCAGCATGATATTTTTGTTATTAATACGTCATAGTAAAATTATTTTATTAAAATTTTTCTCAAATAATATATTAGAGATGTTGAATATTTATTTTAAAAATGTTTGTATTTTTTTTTCAGACAAGAGAAATGATATTTATAATAATATATGAAAAATTAGTGTGGTCCACACGTGTCAGCGTCGCGGTTTCCACTCGTAATAAGGAGAAACGATAAAGGGTATATTTGTCTAAACGTTAATAAATCCCAATCTCTCTACCTGCCCTCTGTGGCTCTGTTGCTTCTTCTCCTCTCTGTTATAAATTTCTCTCACGTTCTCCTTCTCCTTTTTTTTTCTTTCCTTTTCCTATTTTTTCTTTAAGATATATTTTCATTAATTTACAAACCTCTCGCCGGGAAGAACTCCCGGCGACTCAGCTAAAACTTCCGGTGATATATTTTAACAGAAAAAATAGCACAGGAGAAGAAGATATCTAAAGCTACTAAGATGGAGTCAGAATTTCAGCAGCATCACTTCCATATCCACGATCATCAACACCAGAAACAGAGGAACTCTGGATTGATTCGGTACCAATCAGCGCCGAGTTCGTATTTCTCGAGTTTCGGAGACAGAGAATCGATCGAAGAGTTCTTAGATCGACCGACTAGCCCCGAGACGGAGAGAATCTTGTCTGGCTTTTTACAAACTACCGACACAAGCAACAACGTCGATAGTTTCCTCCACCATACTTTCTCTAGGCAAAACAGTGGCGGCAGGGAGAAGAAAACTCCGGAGGTGAAGACGGAGGAGATAGATATTCCGCCGAAGACGATGGAGGTGGTTGGTGATGTTAGTGCCGTGGAACTCCCAGTGGCTCCGGAATCAAGTGGATATGCTTCGGTGTCTCGGAATTTAGGTCAGAACAAAAGACCAAGAGAGAAAGATGATCAGAATTCGGCGAATAATCTAGCTCGACATAATAGTTCCCCTGCCGGATTATTTTCCTCCATAGATGTCGAAACAGGTTCGAATATTTCGTTGCTCCCTTTCTAATTTTGAAAAGGTGTTACGAAATTATTTCCTTATCTGGAAACTTTTCTGGTGACTTTTGAGAATATGCCTGGAGATTTGATAGGACTAAAAGATTTAAAGCAACTTGCTCGTATTGGAAAAGCAGTCTCTCTGTAGATATGATTCCATAATTAGTAATTAATTAACGATACATACTAATGGAATCTGCAACTAGTAACTAGTTAAACACAAAATTATTGTTAAAGAAATTTTGGAATCTGTAAGCATCTTTTGTTTGTTTCTTGCAAATGTCAGCATATGCGGCTGTAATGAAAAGCATGGGAGGTTTTGGAGGAAGTAATGTGATGAACACAGGCGATACTGAAGCATTGTCTCTTACTCCTGGAAGCAAGCCTCCTGCTTCTAGACCGATTAGGTCGGATCCTGAGATTGATGTTAAACACGGTTTCTCTTCTGGATTGCCTCCTCGAACGCTTTCTGGTCTCTTTAATCGTTCGTTTGTGAATGAAGGCTCTGCTTCCTCTAAGCTTACATCAATCGCAAGGACCCAATCTGGAGGTCTAGATCTATACAAAACCAAGGTATGAGCTCACATTGAGGGATGGTATGTGATTTCCAAAAGCTAAGATAGGATCATAGGATGTTTCTCGCTGTGAATTCTTTCCGCTACTACTCTTGTTAGACTGATTGTACCGATGAAAACAGGATGAAGATTCAGCAAGTAGACGTCCTCCTTTAGCACATCACATGAGTTTGCCCAAGTCATTATCAGATATTGAAAAGTTACTCTCAGATTCTATCCCGTGTAAGGTCAGAGCCAAGCGTGGTTGCGCTACTCATCCTCGAAGCATTGCTGAGAGAGTAAATCATTCCCCTACTATTATGCTCAATGACAACAATTCCATGAAAATTTATACATTCATTCCTCCTACGATTATACATATTTCCAAAATGTTATTGGAACAGGTAAGAAGAACCAAGATCAGTGAAAGAATGAGGAAGCTGCAAGATCTTGTTCCAAACATGGACACAGTGAAATCGATATTCCTCTCTCATTTCCTTTTCTCGTGCTTTCACGTTCTTTACTCTATGTATTTATAATCTTCAATTGATATGCAGCAAACAAACACAGCAGATATGTTGGATCTTGCGGTTCAGTATATTAAGGATTTGCAAGAACAAGTCAAGGTAATGTTCTCATTTATATAGCACACTTCTCTCTTCTTCCTCTCCATTCTCTTTATAAGAAACCGAAGTTTGGTCAGGCGCTCGAAGAGATTCGAGCAAGATGTAGATGCTCTAGAGCATGAAGGTAGGAAATATGAGTAACCCGTGAATGAATGGCATGGAGATATATGTGCGTAGAAGTATCCGTTCGAGCTTTGGAGAAAATTGAAAATAGAGAAGAGATTATCAACAGAGCTAAATTTAGTGGATTATGGTCAAAAGGGTTTTGTAAAGTTGGAACCTTTTTTAAATCGGAGAAGAGGAAAGTAAGTTTGTGTTAATGGTTCGAACTCCGAAGCTATTGTATGTGTTCTTACAACGCCACGGAGAAGAGAAGCTTCGGTTATTGTTACTCAAGAATAATTTAGGGTAATTAATTATCTTATTTTGTTAGAACTATCAAAAACCATGTATTTTGGTTCTTTGAGAAAAATTTATAATGAATATTAGAAATATAATAATGAATATTATAAATATAATATGATCTTCAAAAATAATTCATTCTAAAAACTAAAGAACAAAATGGTTCAAATTGGAGAAAAATAAGTGTACGGTTGCATCATTTTTACGTACATTCAACAGATGTATAATTTGATTTTATCTTCTTTTGTATGAGATCGTAAATTCATCTTTCTTCGTACGAAGGCTATAAATATTCGTATGAAAATTTTATATTATTAGAACAGCCATTGTAGTCGAAATTACAAAAAAAAAATGTTTAAATCTTTGACTATTATTTAAATCATGACTGGTCATATTATTAATGCTCTTAAATGACAAAAGTACATTATTCTTCCATAAATTTTGAAAACTCTTTATCATTCTTTTTTGTGACACTGCTTGGCTCTCATATGCATTTGAATTATTTTATATAGAATTACATATTTGCAAGTATCGGAATCGTTTACAAAGAGCTGGTAAAATGTGAATTTTTAAAGAAATTCAAATGTTTTTTGATAGAATTAAGGATCAAATTATTTTTGTTATTAGAGAAGCTTCGTTTATTGTTACTCAAGAATAATTTAGGGTAATTAATTATCTTATTTTGTTAGAACTATCAAAAACCATGTCTTTTGGTTCTTTGAGAAAAATTATAATGAATTTTGAAAATACAATATGGTAGTCAAAAATAATTCGCTCTGAAAACTAAAGAACAAAATGGTTCAAATCGGAAAAAAGTAAATGAATCACTGGTTGTATCATTTTTACGTACATTCAAGAGGTTTACAATTCGATTTCATCTTTTTTTCATATTGAAGATGCACGAAAAATGGAAAAAGCATCTTGGCGGCAAAAGGAAAGGACAACATCAAGGAAAAATGAAACATCGTCTTGGCGGTAAATGGAAAAACAATTTCAAGGAAAAATGGAAACATCATCAAAGAATAATAAAATACAATATGATCATCAAAAATAATTCACTCTAAAAACTAAAAAACAAAATGGTTCAAATCGGAGAAAAGTAAGTGTACCAGTGATTGTATCATTTTTACGTATATTCAACATGTGTAAAATTCGATTTTATCTTCTTTCGTGTAAGAGCGTTAAACTCATATTTATTCGTAAGAAGGTCGAACTTTCGTATGAAAATATTAAATTATCAAGCCGGCCGTTGAAGTATAAATTACAAAAAAAAATTGATTAAGTCTTTGACTATGATTTAAATCATGATTGGTCATATTATTAATGCTCTTAAATAACAAAAGTACATTATTCTTCCATAAATTTTGAAAACTCTTTATCATTCTTTTTTGTGACACTGCTTGGCTCTCATATGCATTTGAATTATTTTCTAAAGAAATAACTACACATTTTTGCAAGTATCGGAATCGTTTTAAAAGAGCTGGTAACATGTGAATTTGTAAAGAAATTCAAAAAATTTTATAGAATTAAGAATCAAATTATTTTTGTTATTAAACGTATAGAGATATAATTTTTAGTTTACTTTTTTTAAAAACAACAACAATAATTGATGCTACAAAGCATATATATCACATTCAATAAGGCTTGTCCGATAACAACAAGCAAAAAGATAGGCAAAATAGTGTCTGCAATTTATAGTTGGGGACCATGTTTTGTTGTTTTCTTTACTCTGTTAGTTAGTCATGTGAAGGTGCATTTAGGTGTGGGGGGTGACATGTGTTAATATATTACAATTGTTTACAACTCATAATCATTAGCTAATTCCCAAAAAGATTTGTTGTGTAAAAAGATTTGCAAAAGTAGCAAGTGATGCATTTGGTTGTATCATCTTTGCTAGCATCTGAAATATGTTAAGTTCGATTATGGTTTCTCTCTTATGAAGTTGTTGAGAGATTGTATCAACATTTTGTGATATATGTGACAATAATATAAAATAAAATAAAAGATTTTCTAAATGATTAATATGATTGGGGGAATATTAAGTGAATTAGTGTTTGCATCACCTTTACGTACATTCCAAAGGTATGGAGTTTGACTTCACATTTCTTCATGTGAGCATGTTAAATTTTCGTATAAAAATGTTGGGTTATTGAACTGGTACGTTATGGTCTAATGAAAAAAAATAATTAATATGATGCACATATTAATGTATGAGTAATATTATAAAATAACATATTTTAAAATTTTTTTTTCAAATCTAGCACTTTAAAATTAAAATTTCAAAAATAACATAAATAATTATTTAAATTTTTATTTACTCTAAATAATTTATACATAAATTTAAAATATTATATTTGGGTTTATTTTTTCTAATTTAATATTTAATTTTTTCTATTAAAATTAAATTTTAATGTATTTTAATACTAAATTTGTGTTATTATTGGAAATTCAAATTAATAATCTTGAAACAAAAATTTTAAAATATACTATTTTACAAAATTGTCTTTAATATATCTTTTTTATAACCAATGCTACTTCTAAAATCAAACATGCCCACTGTTTACCATTCTGTTTTGCATTAGAAAAATACAGTAATATTTCTTTTTATATATTATTAATATTTAAATTAAAATGTTTTATTAATTTATCCATATATCAGTTGATCTGAAAAATTAATTAATAAATTAGAAAATATAGTAGTAAACATATTTCTTATGTTTTTTTTTACAAACAAACATACATTATTTATTATTTATTTCTCGATCGTAAACATATTTAATTATTATATAACAATGTTTACTAAATGATTATCCTTCGAACAAAACCCTAATTCATAAGAGAAATTAGTCACTGCCACTCTCTTGTAATGAAACCCTCATTCATAAACAAAAGTCAAATTGGAAAACTCTATCCTCTTATGTCTGGTTGTTGTAAACTTCAGTTAAGTTTGTTTTGTTTTAAATCTCATAGCAAAATCACATTTCTATCCTCTTATGTCTGGTTTTGTATTCGATTAATTTCACTTATATCTGATCTCTTAATTTGTCTTGAGTGCCAAGAAACGTACCCATTGCAAACTTAGTGATGTCTGGAGAAGTCATTTTATAACCATTTTTCTGTGTTAGAGATTAGGTTTCAAAGATTGGAAGGTAATAAAATAGAATCTCACTCATTTTGTACTCTCGATTTGTATGTTATGTTCTATTAGAGGCAACAAACTAAATAAACGATTTCTCTGTATATTGATGTATAATATGAAGACTTTACAGTATTTATACTCATATACATAATGAGATAACCGAAATAAATGAACCAAGCTAAACCACACTAAACCAATGTCTAAAACCCCCCCTCAAGATGGAACTTCGTAAAGGTTTAGAAGACCCATCTTGGAAATTAGAGTATGAAAATGAGTACAAAACAGAGGTTTAGTGAGAACATCAGCTAATTGATGTTCAGATCGAACATGAAGTGTCTTCAAGACTCCTAAGGTAATCTTCTCGCGAACAAAGTGACAGTCAATGTCGACATGCTTCGTACGCTCGTGAAAAACAGGATTTTTCGCAATATGAAGAGCCGCCGTACTGTCACAAAAGAGAATGGCCGGAGAAGAAGGAGAGGTCTGAAGATCAGTAAGAATCTGAGTGATCCAAACAAGTTCTTTAGCTCCACAGGCCATCGCCCTGTACTCGGCTTCAGCTGAACTACAAGAAACAGTAGCCTGTTTCTTTGTTTTCCAAGAAACAAGAGAATCGCCGATATACATACAATAACCTGTTACAGAACGTCGAGTAGTCGGACAAACTGCCCAATCTGCGTCTGTAAACCCTTTTAAAGATCGATCAGGAGCAGTAGAATAAAAGAGACCTTTACCAGCACTGCCTTTCAAATACCGAAGGAGTTTATGAACTGCCTGTAAGTGAACTTCTCGTGGAGCAGAGGAGAATTGGCAAAGCTTTGAAACTGCGAAAGAAATATCTGGTCTCGTGATGCAAAGGTAAAGGAGACGGCCAATCAGTCGACGATAAACACTCACATCAGGAAGAAGAGGAGTATCATCTTTATGCAGAGAGTGATTTGGTTCCATGGGAATACTAGAAGGTTTGCTGCCCAAAAATCCAGTATCAGAGAGAAGTTCCAGAGTATACTTTCTCTGACAAATGGAAATCCCTTGAGCAGAACGAGCAATCTCCAAGCCTAAAAAGTATTGCAGATTTCCAAGATTGCGAAGTTGAAAATGAATATTCAACTTATCAATCAACGGAGGTACCACACTGTCATTATTACTGGCTATAATAATGTCATCCACATAGACAAGAATAGCCACAAAAGCATCATTAGATGTCCAGGTGAATAAGGTATGATCACCATAAGATTTTGAAAAACCCAATTCATGAAGAACCGAAGAAAATTTAAGATACCACTGACGTGATGCTTGTTTAAGTCCATAAATGGATCTGTGTAGTTTGCATACCAATGGTCCTGAGAGATGAGAGGCTTGAGATGTGTCATAACCAGGAGGAAGATCCATGTAAATCTCTTCATCCAAATTTCCATTGAGGAAAGCATTAGACACATCCAGTTGTGTTAAACTCCAGTTCAATTTTGCTGCAAGACAGAGTAAGATTTTGACAGTTGCAAGTTTTGCAACTGGAGAGAAAGTATCATTAAAATCAAATCCTTCCTCTTGAGTATATCCTTTAGCAACTAATCGAGCCTTATACCTTTCAATACTCCCATCCGCTTTATGTTTAATTTTGTAAACATACTTGCAACCAATTGCCTTTTTCCCAGGAGGCAATGGACAGATAGTCCAAGTACCAGTTCTCTCCATAGCCTTTAACTCCTCACTCATAGCATCACACCACACTAAATGTTTCTTAGCTTCTGAATATGTACGGGGTTCAATAGAGTGAGAAATATTAAGAATAAAAGAGCTGAAAGGAAAGTTCAGTTTACTATAAGAGATATAGTTAGATATAGGATAAGGAGTAGAAGAGAAAGTAGTATTATAACAGTAATAATCCTGCAGATAATGAGGAGGTTTGGTATGTCTGCGAGAATGCAATGCAGAAGGCATGGAATTCTCAGATGATGACATTTCAGAATGTGGAAATGCATCAGAAGATGAAGGTGCAGATTGCATCATATCATCATGGGCAGCAGGGAAAGAAAGATGAGGAAAGAAGCTCCTAACATCATCCGTCAAAGCAGATGATGCAAATGGAAAAATATCCTCATGAAAAATAACATGCCTCGAAATCGAAATGATATTACTCTCCAAATCTAACAACTTGTACCCTTTATACCCAGAAGGATAACCCAAAAATGCACAAGCTCTAGCTCTAGGCTGAAATTTATGTCTTTGTTTTTGGGAGGTAGACACATAACAAAGACAACCAAATGTCTTTAAACTACGATAATCAGGCATGGTTTGGGTTAACACTTGATAAGGAGACTTATTCTTCAGAACAGGGGTGGGTAATCTATTGATAAGGAACACAGCAGTCATGATACAATCACCCCAATACTGTAAAGGTATATGAGATTGAAACATCAAGGATCTAGCAACATTTAAAATATGTTGATGTTTGCGTTCTACAACAGAATTCTGTTGAGGTGTTTCAGGGCATGAATGATAAGCTATAATCCCTCTTTCTAGATATAAATCTGTGAATTTCAACTCATGAGCATTATCAGATCGAACACCTTTGACTTTAACACCATATTGTGTCTCAATCATTGTGAGAAAAAGAGGAAAAACAGAGAGAACATCGGCTTTAGATTTTAAAAGATAAACCCAAGTAGCTCTACTATGATCATCAACAATGGTTAAGAAATATTTGAAACCATCATGAGTAGGAAGAGAAAAAGGACCCCAAGTGTCTATATGTAACAATTCAAATGAACTATTACATATGTGAGCATTTGACTGAAAAGACAAATGTTTCTGTTTAGCTAAATGGCAAATACGACAGTGAGTGTCTTTATTCTTAAAGTTCTTAGGTAAAGACAATGTATCACTTAAAATGTCGATTTTTGATTGAGAAGGATGGCCTAAACGAGTATGCCATAAAAGAGGATCAACAGAGACAGCAGAACAAGAAGGAAAACAACTACCTGGATTTTCTGAATCAAGAGAATGATTACTAGAATCCAGGATGTAGAGATTTCCAACTTGACTACCCTGACCAAGCATCAATTCCAGAGAAAGATCCTGAATGAAACAGTGTTTAGAAGTTAATTTTATTGTCAAATGCAAATGCTTGGTGAGCATACTGACACTTAAGAGATTGAAACGAAAATCAGGAATGAACAATACATCATTTAATTGAATCGTATTGTTCAATTGAATAGTGCCTATTCCAATAATGCTCACTATGTTTCCATTCGGCAGATTTACAAAGGTATTTCCTATCTCCTGAAAACTAAGAAACTCAGTTCTAGAATTTGACACATGGTGTGTAGCTCCTGAATCTATAACCCATGACCTAGGAGAGATATCGATTTCATGCGATTTGGAGGCAAGTATATTATAGTATGAAGAGTGAAAAAGGTTCAGAAAAGTACCAGATATCTGAGAGATATTAGGTACCGAAGATGAAGGCAAAGCTTGAGAAACAGCTAGTGTAGGTGCAACACTGGTTGTGTGAAGTCTTGTGCTAAGGTAAGAAATGATGTCTTGAACTTGTTCTGTTGTCAGATTCTCAGTAGTTGGATCACCTTTCATTACCGTGGCATTCACATTTGAAGTAGTGACAGGTTTTTGATAAGGAGAATTCTTCTTCTTTCCTGTCCATCCAGGTGGATAACCATGAAGTTTATAGCATCGTTCTTTCAGATGACCCAAAGTTCCACAATGGCTACAAACATGACGAGGTCTTTGCTGATTGTTGACTGCAACATTCATTAGTTTCATATCGCCATTGTCAGTTGAGCTTATCGAATCTTTCCCTGTAACTTGAAAAGCAACAGGTGATATTAGTTCTTTTGATGATGAATTCACAGTCCTCTGGCTTTGATCCTGATCCAACATATTATATATCTCGCTCAGGGAAGGTCTATGCTTCTTGTTGATAATCTGACCCCGTATATTTGCATAGGAATCATTAAGTCCCATCAAGAATTGAATGATCCTGCTAGTTTCAGCATCTTCAAGAAGTTCTTCTACCTTTCCACACTTACAAGTGCATACTTTTTGAGATTTGATGTTGGATAATCGTTGCCATAAGGTTTTCATCTTAGTGTAGTAAGCTGAAAGAGCCAACGTACCCTGTCTCAAATTCTGAATGTCCTGTTCCAGCTGGTATTTTCGAGGCAGGTTGCTTATGTTGAAGCGTTTCATCAAATCAATCCAAATTTCAGAAGCATCATTATAAAATAATATGCTATCATAGATTTCTTGATTTACGGCATTCAGCAACCACGATTTTACCATGCTGTTGCAGCGATTCCAGATTTTGTATATAGATTCAGATTCATCCGGTCTCGGCAATGATCCATCTATGAAACTCCATTTATTCTTAGATTCCAGGGCAATAGTAATAGCTACTCGCCAATTACTGTAATTAGTTCCATCTAAGAGACTAGTAACTAACAACCCAGGATGATCCGCCGCATGTAAAAAGAAAGGACTATGGGAGCTATCGAGAGACTCAGGTCCTGAAAGTACCTTTTCATGCGATCCGCGAGCTGTGTAAGTTTCATATTCTCTATGATTCACAGAACTAGGTCGAAAAACAGCTGCATTAGCTGATGGACTTTGTCTGGGAACAATCGGTGTTTCTGGTTCCGGCGAAACAGTTTTGTTTCGCGCTTTTCCTCGTTTCGGCATGGAAACAGAAACTTAGAAACAGTGAAGCAAAAGCTGAAGAATGATTTGGGAGAAGAGATAGGAAAACGAAGATGAAAGTTTAATCGGAAAGTTGATCGGAAAAGGAAAAAGAAATCGCAAAGTTTGTTGATTGCTCTGATACCATATTAGAGGCAACAAACTAAATAAACGATTTCTCTGTATATTGATGTATAATATGAAGACTTTACAGTATTTATACTCATATACATAATGAGATAACCGAAATAAATGAACCAAGCTAAACCACACTAAACCAATGTCTAAAATGTTCTGAAGATGTCTGGTTTTTATGGTGACGACATGTGATGTCTGAAATGGTGCCATGGGCCAAGAGCTAATACCACACAGAGAAACTCCGACATTGACTTAATGTCTTCTTTAGGTTTGTTTTGTTTATGATAGGTTTTCGCAGTTAACTGAGGCTTTGTCTGAAAAAGTAGCCATTAAAGCCTTTTTTTGGAGTTTTTCTCTTCTTTTTAATCTACTCAAGAGAGACATTAATCTACTGAATGTTAGATATCAAAATCAAATCAATAAGTTCGTAATCAAGAGACTATGTAATACAAAGCAAAACAAATAAAGTAAAATCCCTAAAAGAACAAAATAGCTATTGAATCCTAACACCAAATAGCATAAACCCTCCTTTGTTCTCTTCTGCTTTGGTTTCATCTTCCAATTTTGAGCTAAACACGTTTCCTCCTTCAACATAACTCTCATGAACAGTCTCCTTTACTTCCTCGTGAATTGCGAAACTGTTGTCTGAATGGTAGTGAACATCGATCATTAAGAATTTCTTGGTTTGACCTTGTAATGTCTTGATGAGATTGCTGGGGACATCGCAAGTGTAAAAGACGATAACATCTTTCTCCTTGAGATTCTTCTCCTTCACGAAACCATTCCATCCTCTGGTGAAGACAAAACTCTGGCTACTTCTCCAATAACAATACCTAAACTTCCATTGTCTCATTGCTTTGTCATAAAACAAAACCTCCAAATCTTCCACAACTCCTCGTATGTCGTCCTCTTCAATCTTGTTTTGATCATCGCTTATGAAAGGTAAATACTTTATTGCGTACTTCTTAGGTATCACAAGCCTATTTAGTTTCCCTACATCGCTTGGTGTTAATTCCTTCTGAAATAACTGCGTACACGAGAAACACTTGTTCGTTCCTTCTTCTCCTTGGACTTGTTTTGATATGCTCCCGACAATCTTAGATCGGACTCTGAGAAACTCCCTAAACTTGTGCTGGTAAGAACCGTCTCTGATCATATTCAACACAGCTTCTATTGTGTAGCATTCTTGAAAGTTGGGTTCATGGACAGTTAAATCAGACCAAGGGAAGTTCCGGTGTGTGTTAGCGTCGAAGCTACGAAGTTTGATGGATGCACTATCATAAGCCGTGGCGGCTTCAACATCGGATTTGAAAGTGCCGAGCCAAATCCTTTTGTGGTCTGTGTATATCTGAGCACCCCAATGACCGTTCTGCTGTTGCACCACGCCTTTGTATTTCGTTGTCGCCGTGTTTGACAAGGCAAGTTTTGTGGTTGTAACCACACTAGGTTTCATGTGTTTCGTGAGGCGCAAGACAGAGTCACTTGACTCTGAAGTCTCTGTCTTCTTGACTTCATTGTTTGTCACGTCAATATTCATTGGCAAACAAATTTAAGAGAAAGGAAAAAGTAAAAAAAAATACAGATGAAGAGAGATTTTGTAAAGAAAATAGAAGAAAGAAAGAAAGAGTATTTAAAGGAGAGATTTGAGGGAGTAAATCCTGGAAAATCAGTAATATGTTTCTCTGTTGGTTTTGTTAACTATAAATCTTTAGAATGTTACGATTTCCATTTTCTTGTTGTTCTTGCTGATTTTGTATGGAAGAGAAAATAGGAATTTGCAGAGTAAATTAATTACACATGAAGCTGTTACTGGAAAGTTTCCTTTGTTAATGATATTCTTTAAATAAAATATTCACTGATAATTCGGTGATTAAATATTTCTTTTATGTTAATTTTGTCTTAATTTAAACTTTATATCATCAATCATCATCTCATGTGCTTTCTTGTTATATCCAAAAGACTATTGATCAGAGCAAATTGTGGTAGAAAGAATACCGAAAGCTTGACATTCGAATATTCGATTCGGTTTCAGTTCGTTATTTTTGGTTTTTGGTTTTTTGGTTGATAAGATTATATAATCCATTCGGTTATTTTTATATTTTAGCTCGGTTTCGATTCGGTTATCTTGGTTTTGATCGGTTCGGTTATTAAATTTAAAAACCAAAAATAACCAAAATAACCGAAATAATCGAAAATAACTAAAAAAATCACCGAATAACCGAAAAATAACCAAAAATAACCAAAAAATAACTGAAAATAACCGAAATATTTCGAAATATCCAAAATATTTTCGGATAACCAAAAACAACAGAAAATAATTTGATTTTTTAGATATTCTTTTGGTTTTTGGTTCGGTTTCGGTTAATAACCAATAACTATGATTTTCTAAAATAATATCCGTTCGATTATTTATTTATAACAAATACTAACCAAAATCTATTTTTCGGTCTAGTTTCAGTTCGGTTTATTTAGTTTGGATTATTTGGCCATTTTAACATACGAAATAGAAAAAAACATATAAAAAAAATCTATGTGAGTATTTCATAAGAATCAACAGAAAAGAGCAAATAATTAATTTAGAGGAGATAAAAAATGAGTTTTTCCATGCTCTTGTTCCAGAATCCTTACTCTACATTGCCCACAATCTCATCATCATCATCTTTCAGACCAAGAAGAAATCATTCTTCATCATCTAATCGCATCTTCCCAATTAATCAACCTAAACCGGTAATCAAAAAGCTTCAAATCGAAACCCTAGCTGCCAGAGACACAGTCATAGATTTCGGCAAGTATAAGGGCAAAATGCTTGGTACTTTACCTTCGTCTTACCTCAAATGGGTCTCGAAGAATCTACGCGCAGGAGATTCTGAGTATTGGGCAAAGCTTGCAGACGAAGTGCTCGATGATGATGTTTATAAAGATAGGGCTGAGTGGGAATTTGCAGAGAAAATACTTCACGGAACAGATGAGAGCATGAGGGCTTTGAATTCTGTGAAGAAGTACAAAGAAGAGGCAAACTCTGTTTCGATGTTGTTAGACATTAGTGAGAGATTTGGTTGGGATAATGAAGATAAGATTGGTTGGAGCAAAGTCAAATTCGAGCTTTTGGGGACAAGCAAAGGTGGTCGGATTCCTAGGATAAGGAAGACGAACGAGGAAGAAGAGAGAAGAGAGCTTAAGAAGAAGGAGGAAGAGGAAGATGAGAATGGATGGAGGAGAAGAGAGAGAAGAGAGAGGATGAGACAGAGTTTGGTGAGAGAGAAGGAGAGGGATGATGGCAAAACGGTGGATAGAAGAGATCAGAAGGTTATTTTGGGAAAACTAGAAAATATAGAGAAGCATCTTGAGGCAAAGATTCAAAGTCCTTTTCCTGGTCGTGAAAGTCTGTTGAAGAAAGTTATGAACAAAAGGAGGTCTCAATGAAAGTTTCATTTTTCTGCTACTTCTTTTGTGCTGATTCACTAATATAACAAAGGAAATTCCTTTGTGAGCTTGTAACAATATAAAATTACAAACTTTGCTTAATTGTGCTACATTATCTAAGAATACACAATCTGTGATTTGATATTAAAAACCAACACTTTTAGTGCAGGCTTATATCCATTTACATGCAAACTGATGCATGATAATCATAGTTTCAAGTTGTATAGGATTATGTCTCCAGTACACAGAATGTGAGAATCATTACAACAGAAAAAGCGTGTAAGAAGAAACCTGATTAGTGAGAGAGACAGAGAGAAAGAGAAGTAGCTTTAAGCAACTGTGGAGGACGAAGAACATGGTTGGTAGTTTTACTGAGAGGTACCAAGACTGTTAATGGTTAAAAACCAGTTTAAGAATTCCAGAGTTTTGAAGAGTTGCAGAAAGAATCACGTGAAGCTTTTGCAATCTTGATATATCTCCCAAGGTATTGTCCTTAAGTGAAGTGGTTCAGAGGTTGGAAAAAGGGTTGATAGCTTGAAGAAGAAGAAGAAGTAGAAGATTTCAGGTGGTGGATATCGACGATTCAGAGTGTCAAAAGCTTGCTTCGATGAAAATAGAACAGCAAAGGAGTGAAGAGGACTGCAACCAAACTAGAAAAGACAAGGCAAAAGTGTGATGACTGAGGTTGATGTAAATGGAAGTAATGCAGAGAAGAAGACTGTGATCGATGATGGAACAAAGGAATTAGAGTGTTGGATCCATGAAGATAGAGAAAATCAAAGATGCAATGAAAAGTTTTGCAGTGAAGTTATAAAAGAAGAAGTGAGACAAAGAAAAAAGAGATAGAGTTGAAGGTGGAGGCACGCATTATGCAAGGAAATGGAAAACCAGATTGAAAAATTGAACATGTAGAGAAGTTAATCAGAGAGGCAAAGTCTATTTGCTCCAAGTATGTTGCAGATCCTTAGATGAAGTGTAAATGGAACAGCCTGATTCTTTTTTTCCATTATGTGAAAGAAATCATATATAAACCAAGAAAATTAGATCTATTTAAAGAGATTCATGGTTACACTAAAATCTCAAAGACAGAAAAATCATGTTCGACTAGGAACCACGATAAACAAAACCCTTTAAGGTCTAATCACAACAGCATTGTGTAAACCATAGAGATTTCTTCAACAATGCAAGAGATCGAAGTGCGTACCCATCATTCGGCCTTTGGTGGTATGTGGTTGCCTCCAGTTACTATCTTGTACACGTAGAAACAGGTCATGAGAGCACTGCAAATACACAGACAAATGGTTTCTCGGGTTAAAAAAAAAAGACAATTACTGGCAAATGTTGCAAGAAAAAGGGAGCAGTGAGAGGTAATTACCTGATTCCAGCAACCAAACCAGCCGGTATAATCTTCTGAGTCTGCAAGAACCGTTGTCCCATGACAAATGTGAGAGCAGCTGCAATGACTGCATTACAAACAAAAAATGAGACTCAAATGTGTTTCATTCACTGAAAATTGATATAAGAGAACAAATGCTAAAGAAACTGAGATGTTTAATGGTAAAAGATCTACAATTCACACTCCAGCAACATACTCAGCTACATTTCAGGTGTTATCAGCAATTTCTTACCATCATCTTATTACTTGAACAGAGTATAGTTCAAGATCTATGGACAGCCAAATTATGAGTCAATTTTGTTTCATATTTGAGATCATAATTAGCCAACAGAAAATGCTGATCCTCATAGTAGTTAGACCCCTTTATTCGTAAAAGATCTGATACTTATTCAACGGTAGCTTATCATCTCTTAAGCTAGAGCCGACCATGAAAACAAGTTCTTGATTCGAACAAAAGAAGCCAACCAAGTTTCTAAATTCCTCAAAACTAACAAGAAAATTCACCTGAATAATTCGTTCTGAATATATATAATTTTCTCAGATTTTTAGTACTAATCAAAAAATTCAAGTATGATCTCAAATTCAAAAGGTAACATGACCAAAGCTTTGAAATTAAGCAGAAAGAAAGATTTGAAAGAACAAAACCTGTCTCAAGAACAATAGCGAGATACGAATTCTTCCTCTTCTCGAAAGCTTTAAGGCTGATGAAACCAGCGAGAACGACAAGCAATCCAGTGCCTGCACCGCCAGCGAGAGATGCAATACTCCCTTTCTTCAAATAACCGATAAATCCCCCGACGATCAGAAGCATCCCGTACGGGATTGTGAAACAGAAATCGTGCATTTTATTTTTCTGGAGCTGGGTTTGATTTTTCCGGGAATATGGGATTTTGTTTCTCGGAATCGATTGATAGAGATCGTCGAGCAATTTATAGAACTTGCGAGTGGAAGAAGTCCGCTTCGGCGTTTCTTCGTCAACGGTCTCTGGAACGAGACTCAACTACTCCCACTTAGATCCCATTTTCTCGAGTAAATTACTATTATACCCTCAACTCCTAATGATTAATAAACATTAATTATTCTTTAACTAATTTTTACTTTTTTAGAGAGGAAGAAAGGTATATGTAATTTGTGAAATTTGAATATTTATTGTATCGTAATAATTTTACGTTATTATTTGGCAAGTATATTTTAAAAAGTAACATTTAATTTATAAAATATTACATCAAATATTATTATAAATAGTTAATTTAAAAAATAAATATCGAATAAATAAAAATATTAAAATATGCATTATTATTATGAAATCTAATATTTAAAATTTAAAATTTTATTCATATATTTGGATAATTTTATCTAAATATTAAATAAATTAACTATATTATTACATCTACCAGCTTAACAAATTATAACATTTAATTTACATTCATATTTTACAAATTATATTTATGAATATTATGAAATCTAATATTTAAAATTTAAATTTATATTAATATAATTGAATAAGTTTTTTATCTGAAAAAATAAACTAGTTATAATATTACATTTAATAATTTAAAGTTTCGTATTTGTATTAATATTACGAATATTTTTATAAAAATAAATATCATTTAAAAACATATTGATAGTGATTTAACATTCACTAAAAAAATCTAAACTACAAACTATATAAATAAATTCACAAAAACAAAAATATAACAAATATTATAAAATAAAATTAAAATCGCCTCAAGTAAAAGTTCCAATAGTCTAATATATATATATATATATATTAGAAAAATAAGGATATATAGTATCAAACATAAAAATAGAAATGGTTCTAATTAACATGATAATTAACACATAGTTATTTTTTCAATATTGAATATTAATTTAGTCATTGTTGGTTGGATACAAAAGATTAGGTTATACTGAAATGGGCACTACCTGCCCATTTGTTCATTAGTTTTTGTTAGCCAAAATATTCCAATAGTAAAAATGGTTTATTGTGAATATATTCAAAGATTTTATAATCATGAAAGAAATGACAACAAAATCATCCTTACGTAATCTCTATTAAATAAAACGAAGGAGTAAAACTTCAAATCAATGGAGCTCATAGTTTAATCGGAGTCTTCTTCTTCTTCTTCATCTTGCAGAGACTTGAAAAGTATCGATGGAACGAGAAAATTGGAGACCAAATACATTGATATCATTGCTCCACTGCAATGGGATTTCCCCAAAGTCAACACAAATAGCTACTTTATTTCTGTAATGGTTTATTTTTTTTGTTAACTAAATAAATTTATACGAATAAACATATTTTTATCTGTATTTTGGATATTTTATTAGTTATATAAACTATATTTTTCTTCCGTAAATTAAATAAACTTAATAAATTATTCCAATTACAGAAATTCTGTTAATTTTTACACATTAAATTGTTATTAAACCTTGTTTTACTTCGAAAATCTGGTTTTAGTTTTAAAATAAATCTAATTTAAAATCAAATTTTCGAATTAAAACCATATTTAATAACTATTTAACGCGTAAATATTAATAGAATTTTTGTAATTAGAATAATTTATGAAGTTTGTGTAATTTATGAAAGAAAGATATAATTTATGTAGTAAAGAGTAAAGAAATAGCCAAAAAATACGGATGAAAATATGTTGGGTTTACTTCCGTCAACTACACGAATTTATGCGAATAAATCTATTTTCACCCGTACTTTTTGGGTCTTTCATAAGTTACATAAACTGTAATTTTCTTCCGTAAACTACATAAACTTCATAAATTATTCCAATTACAGAAATTTCGTTAATGTTTACACGTTAAATTGTTATTAAACCTTGTTTTATTTCGAAAATCTGGCTTTAATTTCAAAATAAACCTAAGTTAAAATTAGATTTTTGAATTATAACAAGATTTAGTAGCTATTTAACGTGTAAACATTAATAGAATTTCTGCAATTAGAATAATATATGATGTTTGTGTAATTTATGAAAGAAAAATACAGTTTATTTAGTTAAAGAAAGACCCAAAAAGTACAGATGGAAATAAGTTTAGTCGTATAAGTTTGTGTAGCTGACGGAAGTAAACCCAAATATGTTTAGCTGTATAAGTTTGCGTAATTGACGCAAGTGAACCCATTTCCCAATAATAGCAAAAGGAACTCGCCAAATTTCTTTTGTAAGTTAAGAAGAAGAAAAATTAAGGAGTAGAGAGTTACCTTACAAGGAGGAAGGTAGTGATATCACCAGATTCAGAAGGAGGCAATACATTTGCTTTTGGTTTTAATCTGAGTCCAATTTTGGGATAATTACTGATTTGCAATTGATGTTTGTGTAAGTTTGAAGGAGATGATGATAAGAAGAAGAACATTTGTTTTCTTCCCAAATTCTCTTTTTGCTCTACCTTCCGATTCAAGACGGCCGAACAGACAGGTAGTGGCTGATGATAACGTGAGCAAAACATTTTCTCTCAGATTCAATTTTTTGTTGACAAAAAGAAAAAACCAAACAAAACAGTTTTCGTTAAGTTGGATTTGTTCCCTGTCCAAATTTGGTGAAGATAGAATTCCTGCCAATCTTTAGTTGACACATCAACTATGAGATTTTTAGTGTAGTTTTCTTCACATACACAAATTTATACGATTAAACTTATTTACATCCGTATTTTTTGAATCTTCATTTAATTATAGAAATTGTATATTTCATTCGTAAACTAAACAAACTTTATAAATTATTCCAGTTACATAATTTAACGTTTACGCGTTAAATCGTTATTAAATATAGTTTTAATTCGAAAATATGATTTTAAATTAATTTATTTTGAAGATAAAACCAGATTTTCGAATTAAAATAAAAATTAGTAACGATTTATCGTGTAAACATTAAAAAAAATTTCGTAATTAAAATAATTTATAAAATTTGTTTAGTTTACGAAACAAAAATACAATATAATTAAATGAATATCCAAAAAGTACGGATGAAAATAAATTTATCAGATCCAAAAAATACAGATAAAAATATGTTTAACCCCCAAATTTCATAGTCTTTTTTTTCGTTAAGATTCAAAAAATAAATTTATCAGATCCAAAAAATACGTATGAAAATATGTACATATTCAAAAATAATCGCCGAACTTCATAGAAACTTACTTTTTTTTATGGACAAGAAGCATAAGACATCTCGATGGAGAATATTTCAATGGATATATCATTATACAAAAAATAATAAAAAATGAAAAAGGTGGTTTCTTCATTCAGATATGCAACCAAACAATATCATATCGGAATTACATTCAACAATCTCACAGGCTTTTTCGCCACCATATTATTCACTTTCTGATCGTAACTCGATAAGTGCATATATATATATATATATATATATCATTTATGGAGTAATTTCTTAGTAGATTCGAAATACCTGTCGTTGGCACCCAAACAAGCTTTTGCTGTTTCAAGCAGTCTCAAGCAAATTTCTGAGACATTCTCATTCATCTGCATATCATCAAACATGGCACCAACCCAGTTAATATATAAGTTTATAAAGAATGTGAAAAATGGAAAGAAGAAAAATAGTACAATTAGTGCTGATGCTATGCAATTGCAAGCTTCAAGCGCCATGTTACCGCGCGCAATCTGCAATAATATAAACTCAAGTTCGTTAAGAGAGCATAACAAAAATTGTAATTCATTTCTTACTAGAGGTAGTAATATTACCTGTGAAGACTCCTGATCTATAGCATCCACAAGTTCACGTACAACTAATTGAGTGCATGAGAAAAGTTCATTCTTGTATGATGAATCACCAAAGAACAGTAAATCGTTTCCAATTATCTGCACAAACATAAGCAAAAACCCAGACTCTTCTTTTAACTTTGGATTTATTTCCCAGACATCAGAATATAGAGTGCCCAGACCAAGCAGTTTCAGCAACACAACAAAATGTTTGCATGTCATAAAATGATGAGGGACGTATAAATACCTCGGGGTTGGCTGAACAGTAAGGCAGATTATCCTGAGAAAGTGTCGACGACAGTGAAATTATAGCACATAATATCTTCACTTTCAATCTTGGCATAGCCCTACAGCATCAATAAATGTAACACAACCACAAAGGCATAAAAGGGACTGTAAAATGTATAATAGATAAGAAAAAGGGCATTAAAAAGCAGACAAACAAGCAAATGTCCATTTCTCATATCCAATATGTGCGTCTAGGTAAGTACTAGGTCCATCAGATATGCATACCATGGATTAGAGCAAGTAGCAGAAAATATGCTCTTAAGGATCGCCGTCACGCCTTTCTCGGGATTACCTTTCCAATTACATATACATAAGAAAACTCAGGTATAAAGCTCTGAAGACAAAGGCCATTTGTTGAAAGAATCAGATCTATATTGTTGAGCAAAAGCAATCAAAGAGATTCCAAAATTTACCTGGGACCATTACCAAGAGGCTGCACAATTTGCATATCACCGAGGCCATACTATCCACATCAACTGATTTTAAACCTCGTAGAGAAAAATATACAATATCTTATACCATCAAAAATCAAAATGTGAGATGCATATCCATCTACGGAACAATACATCTACCTAGAGAGAAAAAGCCCTGATGAACACCCATAAATGAAAAAAAAAAAAGCCCTAATGAAGAAGAAAAATATTCATCTATACTTGAAAACTCGATAAGTAAATGTTTATGTATATCATCAACCTTATAATCTTCAATTAGCTACAAAATTCAAGAGTCTCTTTGCGGCAACTGCTTTTACGGTGGCTTTAATTCACAGACCAGTTTTATTACTTCTCACTTGTTAATAGTATCAAGTAGTTAATTTAAACATTTCTAAATAAAAACTCACCATCTGTCAGCGCTATAGTCTCTAGATACTCAACAGCTGACATGACCAGTCCATCTGAATGAGAAACCAAACCACCTAAAAGTGCAACCTTTAAAACATATCTCAGTACGTATATACTTCTACATTTGACTGCAAAGTATTAAATATAAGACAACGACATCACACCTCAGCAGTTTCGAGATAAAGATTTAAGTGTTTTGTGGGAGTTGAAACAGATGGGATTGTCACTTCGCTGAATGCGAGGCAAGATTTTACAAAGTTAATATGCTTCTTTCCTGCTTTTAGTGCTTTCACAGCCAAGGTATTGCTCGAACGGACAAGTGCCTCCTGTAGGCAGTGACGATAAAGCAGTAAAAATTATCAGAAAAGCAAAAGTTCGATAATTTTTGTTTGTGTCAAGCTCTAATGCAAAAAAGAAGATAAACACTCATAGCAAGGAAACAAACATGTGGAAGGCGTTTATTTCCCTTTTCCCTCCCTCTCGATAGTTAATACATAATATTCATGTACCCTTATCAGTATATGCGGTGCTTCTTCTCATAAATGTACCATATGATATCTAGCCATATTTCACGGTAATTCATAGAAATATCACCTAACTCATTTATGTTGCAAGTTATTGTACAGCTGCACCGTAATCTCTGTGCATTTGCTAATGCACCAGATGGCAGATCATTGCTGCTTAGCCCTCAAATTTAAGACTAAGTATGAGTCATGACTAGGCAAGAAAGGACTAGATATGCACCATAATAACCTCATAAGTCATAATCAAACTTTTTTTAAAAAGAACAAGAACGCCCAAGACTAGAACTATATAGGGTCCACAAATGGTAGAGCAATATTCAAAGTTAAAACTGACACCAAAGAACAAATTACGTTTTGCTGACCTTAAGTTCATGTATCCCACTAAAGGCCTCACGGCATTCTGCCAAAAACATCAAATGGCGTTCCATTTCTGCCCCATAATCAACCTAAGCACAAAAAGTGAAGACAAAATCAACCATGTTGACACAAAAGAGAAGTATCCATTGGTTTAGTAATAAATTAATAATTTAAGTGGGACTTAGCTACCATCACGACAAAACGAGAAATTAAATGTGCTATCTGTCGATTGCCATCATCCATTATGTTAACGAAGTCTGTAGCATCATAAAGAGCCTGAGAAACTTCAAAAAGCAATCGCACTGTTGTTGAATCACATATGCAGCCCTTCCTGCTCCAAAGGGAAAGAAACATGTGTACTTTACCCAAGAAAAAGAAAAGAAAAGGAAATCATACATCTAGATACAGATAATAACTATTAGCAGATCCCTCAAAACAGGATCCTCAATATCTTGAAGGGGGCCTGGCGCAATTACATATTTATTTAAAGGTAGTTTCAGCCAATTTCTGTTCAGGTTCAGATTAGCATTCATCAATTCAACGATTTCTCAAAAAAAATTTGTTTTTTGTAATTATCAAATTTGTTATGGTCTATCACTGTGAGGTTTGATTCAAATTAAGAAAAGACAAGCAAACATTACCTAGTACCCATGTTAAGAAGATGCATGTTAACAATGCTCTTTGAAGTCCCCGACATAAGATCCAATATCTCAATGAAATGATTCTAGAAGGTAAACAAAGAAGCCGATAAAAGAGACTAGATAATGTAATCCAAACAATAAGACAGCAGAACTGTTTGGATGCTGCATCTAGTTTCCTGAAAACAAGGAAGAGGGAGAAAGTATTACCAGAGGAAGTATTTCTTGCAAGTCCTTGAAATGAGAGAGCAGCTTTAAAATGATAGATTGCAAACTTGCTTGTTCTTCTTCCGAAAGAACCTTGTCGCGACCTAGAGTTACGATACCAACCAAGAGTGCATCCAGATGATTTTCCTGAATCCGTTGAAAATCAATAATTAACATCTACAGAAGCGAGATCAAAAAATTCTTATGAGTACATGAAATGCCTTCAGCCTCACCATTTCGTGCTGCAATATAAGATCCACATATGAGTCCATAATTCTTAGGTAGTCATCTAGCGTCTGATACTGGGAAGCAGCCTGTTGCAATAGCACACCTAAATTTCAGCCTGTTGCAATAGTCACGCCACCTTTCTCTTTACCACAGGCTTTGTTGACATTTTAGTTGTGCACATAAAGGATTCTTATGCAAAAACATTATTTAAGAACTAAGATGCATCTTCTAGTATATGACGTACACACATTTAAAGTATATCAGTATGTCACCAAGACACCAACATCGCAGGCACATAAAGAATAAAATTTATCTATGACAAAGAATTTCTAATTTTGTTGAAAAAAAAAAGGAAACATCAAAACCTGAATAACTTCATTGATGAGGGAACTGAGAAAGTCTGCTTGAGATCTGCCTTCACACAACCTATTTCCAAGTAACTTGTAATTCAAAATCTGCTCGACAAAGCAGTACACATAACAGGTAGGTTAGACTCATTGGATGGCATAGCTTTATTAAATCTGGCATGCGGAAACAACCTGACTGTAGGAACAATCATTGCTGCATTTAACCATATTTAGGATCTCCATAGCTTGTGAACTAACTAATTCAACTGGAAGTTCCTTAAGTAGATAATGAAGTATAATGGACACATGTGAAGACTTGTAGGACGACTGTAATTTATTCTTTCCAAATCCAAGCTCCTCAAGCATGCCCAAGACATTGTTCTCCTGTACACTAACCAATTTTTAGGAGAACAATCAATTTGTCACAAATCAAGGAAATGATTAACAAGGTCTGGCAGGCAACTTTTGCCCAGCAATTTGCTATTTGTAGAAAATTCAAGTGCAAGTATGAATCGTAAATTCATAATGCAAAACCAGCTATAAAAGTGATTTACTGAACCTTGTTGGATATGGGATTTTAAACAACAAAAAGTAGGAGCAAAATCTTTCAGTCACTAACCAGTCAAGAACAGTTACTAACCTGACGTCTAGTCAGCAATAAGCATTTCATTATATACTCAATGGCTGGTTCCATCAAACTAAAGAGCAACTTTTTGTCGTCTGTAATATAGGAATACCCATCCTTGTCCACTAAAACAGGCGCCAATACATCTTCAATATCCTTGATGCATTTGATTAGGTATCCTGTTAAATTATGGTCGAAATTTTGAATAAATGTCTATCTCTAAGAAGAAAAAAACCACTCACAGAAATCTAATGTTGTCATGTAGAACACTAACTTCAAAACTCTCAAACTGAAGGTGCCTTACATGCCATAATCATGCTAGACGCAAAAGGGTAGGAGAAAATTCATAAACAGATATTTGGTCATGATGGAAGAATTCACGAGAATTCCCCTGCGCTACATTCAAGTCAATTCTTCCCAACTATCTTTAAACACCATTCACCCATGACAGGAAAACTCAATACTTATTACTTATAAGATCCGTATCCTTTCCCACAACTAGCAACTCAGTGTAATTAGGATAAATTTCTGTACCCATTCAGATTAAGAAACCCAAGTTCGTTTGCATATTAGAATCCATCATCATTTTTCACTATTTTTGTATGTAGCACTTTTTTGGAAAAAAAAAAGCATACCTGAATTGCAGAAACCTAAATTCTGCATACGATGCACCATATAAAGACGACAATACAAAGATGACATTGGATTGGCAAGACCTCTCATCATCATAACTAAACGATCCAGAACTTCCAAAGGTTGATTAATGAGGAAACGCCAGCAAGGCAAAATCGCAAGCTCCAGGTAACTATGGGAAGACCACACAACAAACGCCAAGAATTAGAAAAAAATATAAGGTAAGGAGAATATTAAATATCTTATTGATGGAGGCTTTACATGCGAGGGAGAAGTTCTTGAACCGAACCAACTTTGCAAAACCAGTTATAGCAAGTCTCTCTTGCTTCGAGGCAGATATCACTTGCTTGGAAATCATCTGTCTTTAGCACAGGTTTAAAAAAAATTATCTGCTGCAACTAGAAGGCTGCATGTTGTGCTACAAACTTATGTGTCTGATTGTAATCACAAACATACACCCTGCTACGAACTTGTGTGTCTGATGGTGATCACAAACAGATGTGCATATCGCATAATTCTATTATCGATAGCACTGATCATGACTGAAGTTCATTTAGTTAGATAGAAATATAGGGTTGGAATAGAGATGCATACTCAGTAAGGTGTAGACCATTGTTCCATCTACATCATGTTCTGCTTTCCGTTTGATCCGTTCCCACACCATATCTCCAAGCATATCTAATATTTCAGTAACTATGACAAAGACTGTAGGATAAAACTGCAAAACTGTTGTGTCCATCAGAAGTTTTGTGACCTGCAGAACAGAACATATTATTGAGCCTTAAAATTAGTAACCCAGTAAGATACCCATATCTATAACCAAATTTCAGATATATATACACACTTTATTTCCAAAAAAATTGATTCTAGAGTGAAAAATATTGAAACCGAATCCAATTACATAAGCTTTTGAACACAATATATTGTATAACTCAATCTAATGATTATTTCTAACCATTACAGTGGCCAAAAAATTGATCCGTTAATGACAGAGGAATAGAAAACCTAACCATTTTACATTTTTTTATACAAAATTCTTAGCTTGTAGCAAAGCCGATTTGATTAGTTATGAAGTTAACCTTTATCGACAACTTCAACGATGTTACTCGATCTTCAGCCTGCCAAGCGCAAGTTATTCCATCTCTTAGTTTGTGTACTTTGTCTAGATATTCCTGTGGGTTGATCGTTTTAGCAGTATCTTCCAGGGAAGTTTGTTCACTGTCTGTTTCTTTTAAATGTGAAAGACCAGAAGGGTTCTCAACTGCTGATTGAGTATAGCAGAGTAAGAGCTGTTATGATATGCATCCACAAGTGCGGAAAAAACAATATAACATGCTGCTACAGAAAAAAATATATATTACAAGGCCTAGTGAAGACAGAATACCTTTGCAACCTTTCATTATTGTATTTGAAATCTGTAGAAGAAGGGTAAACAAATTAGATCAGTTGAGTACGGGAACCACCAAATGATCTTTCTAGCTATCTGATCAGTATTAATAAATGGAAAAGAACTCTTATTAGGGTTTAGGTAAATAATATACTCAACTGGAGAAAATGAAATCACTTTGGAGACAGGAAATCGCTGCATCAAGATTCTTTTAAGAGATTTCCACTCTTTTACCAGTTCCTGAGTTACAGCTTCAATGGATATAGAAGTATTTTCAACCTCTTCTTCTGCTGAAGCATTCACATCCAATCCACTCAGTGGATCATAGAAGTCAAGATCACTACCTCTCACAGTTGTAGCCTACAATTTTATAGATCAATCTGTCAAGTCTTACACTGTACGAATCCGCTTCACGAATTTTAATGCAAAAGAAGAATCATTCTTCTACCAAGTGATCAAACAGAGAATAACATAAAATGGAAAGCAGGACTTGATTGGCACAACAAGGCCTATTGTTCATTAACAGAAAATGTAAATTAAAGTAATGGGTACGCAAAGCCTTCAAATTCAGCACTAATAATCATCCCAACATGGCAAACTGCAATGTACTGAAGTTCTCGAACAACCGCAAAGTCAAACCCCAGATTTTCGTGTCAAGCTCAGGAAAGTCACAGAAATTTCTAAATTCCACCAAAATGTGGGAATGAAATTAAACCAGTCACGGAAAAAAGAAAGGGAACGCTCAAAGGAAGCGTATCGCAGACCTGTTGTTGGCGAGAAACAAGTATAGAGGAAAGAGGATGCTTTTGAGTTCGTGAACGAGTAAGGAGTTGAGATTCATGTTCAGCTCCATAGTCGCGACGCCGGAATTCAAAATCCATCCCTTCGTGATTCTGTCCTCTTCCCAGCTTCCAGAGACGATATGTCCCTTCGGAAAACGCTAAAAAGACGTTATACGGTTTCGTTTAGTGAAATCGTAATTCTAACCGAATCAAACCGATCCGAACCAAACCAAATTGAAAAGTTGTGAATTTTAATCAAAATTTTTGCCTGTACAAGATAGACCATAACAGAAGAGAAAATAATTTAACTGTGAATCTTAATCAAATACGGTGAAGAAAAATGTTAACTGGACTAAAGAAAATTTAGGAAATATTCAATGATGATTAGTATTATAATATTATCGATCGGCCGACGGTGTACGAGAGGGCACCAAGACTTGGAACGAAAGTCTCCATCGATATATTACGGATTTGATTAACGTTGCTTCACCATACATCATGCCTTTATTTCTTCTCCAGCCACAGTTTTAAGCTCAAACTACATTTATCTCCAGCCACAGTTTTAAGCTCAAACTACATTTATAACCACTAGTAGATAAAATATTTGTAAATTATATAATTATTTATTAATAAATATAAATTAGATATTTATTTAACAGTAATATTTTAAAATAACATTTTTAAAATTTATATTCTAAATCTATCACCGTAAATTAAAATTCTAAAAATAATACAAATAATTATGTAAAACTACTTATTTATTTTAAATAAATTACATAAACTTAAAATATTATATTTGGATTCATTTTTCTAATTTAAAATTTAATTTTTTTATTAAAATAAAGTTTTAAGGTATTTTAAACTTAAATTTATGTTATTATTAGAAATTTAAACTAATGATTATATTTTTGGAACAAAAACTTAAAATGAACTATTTAGAGAATTGCGTTTTATATAATTTTAATTTTTATTTAAAATTATTTTTAATATTATTTTTGTATATATAAATTAAAGAAATAAAAATAATTATATTTTTACGAATTTAATAGTATTTTTGGTTATTTTAATAAAATATATTGATTCTCTAATTAGATTTATAACAATAGCATATTAATAATATGTTAGGATGAGATTATTTTATTAAAATGTTTTTCAAATGATATTATGATATATTAGGAATACTTGAAAAACAAAAATTTGTCATACGCATCACATATTGATCAAATAACTCAACATAATTTTATAAAAAATATGATATCAAATTTTACTTATATAAAATAGATATAAACATGATGTAACAAAAAAATCATAGAATCGATCTTTAAACATGATGTAACAAAAAAATCATAGAATCTTACGTACTTTGATATGATATAGTGAGAGCATCAATTAAATTAACGTTGTTTAGACCATATATAATTATCAATTTTGTTTATTATGAGGATACTGACTACTATCAAATACATTTGTAAGTTGTGGTTTATGAAACCAAAAATCATAATAGTTTTGTTTGTTTATTTGTCGTAGTGGTTGCGGCTACGACTTCGGTCAATATTATGATGAGTAATACCTTAAAATAGTATCATTTTAAGTTTATCTTCCAAATTTAGTACAATAAAACTAAAATTCCCAAAATAGCATAAATTATTATGTAAAAATAATTATTTACCTTAAATAAAATATATATATATATATAATTAAAACATAATGTTTGGGTTCACTTTTTCTAATTTAGAGTTTAAATTTTTTTCATTAGGAATAAGTTTTCAATTATTTTAATATTAAATTTGTGTTATTTTGGAAATTTAAATTACTAGTGCTATATTTAGAACAAAAACTTGAAATGATGCTATTTTAGTCAATTGCCCTATTATGATTGTGGTTACATAAAACTACGACTAACAAACGAATATGACTAATATTATTTATATTATTAATGATTTGTTACAAAATTACATAAACGATAACAGAAAATAATAATAATAAAAAATTGAATCAAATAGCCTTGTATTTATATATTAAAATAAATATGGTTTCTACTATAAGTGGATCTAACGAAAAATAATAAATAAGATCCAAACGAATACACAAAATTATGCTACAAAACAAAAAACGTTTTGTTTAAATATAAACTTGCAAATAATGTCAAATTTCTTGGAGAACTAATCAGAAATTTATTGGACATTGTGAGAAAAGTATACAACATTAATGAAGAATTATTCGAACGTACTCTACTCTTTTCATCACATGTATTGCTACTACAAAAACTAAACAACTCCTCAAACTTTATATAAACTCTAATTTCTTCATCCTTCATATTCATTTCACGCCCCAAAATCTCTCTCTAACAAACAAAAAGTTCCGATGAGGCTTCAAACTATCATCTTGTCAATATCTTTAACAATCATCATCGTACTGATCTCTACAGTATCCATTACCAACAACAAAACGCAAACGCAAACGCAAACAGTCGTTACAAAGAAGCCTCCTAGAGTGAGCCGTTTCCTAGAGCAAAACGCCAAGACCGGTCGTAACGCTAACGCGGCGGATCATTGCAACAAGAACGAGGAGATATGTAAGAGACAAGGAACGTACAACACGACAATGGTTTGTTGTAGTAACAAGTGTGTTGATGTGACGTACGATAACGATAACTGTGGCGTATGTAAGAACAAATGCTTGTTCACGCAGAGTTGTTGTGGAGGAGAGTGTGTTTACTTGGCTTATGACAAGAGACATTGTGGGGAGTGTAACCATAATTGTTTAGTTGGTGAGTTTTGTGTCTATGGGTTGTGTAATTACGCTTGATTATATGTGATTAATTAGTTTATAGTTTTTGTTTTCGATTATTAAAATATGTTAATGCTCCAATATAATATTTATATGTATTAAATATGAGTTTATAAGAATTTGTAATTCAAAACCAATTAGTTGACTTACTATTTTACAATAAAAATTAACTATCGATTTGAGAATTTTACTAACATTACTCTCACTTTCAGTTTTATATATAAAGAAAATGCAGAGTTTTGTGAGAATAAAATTCACGACTGTTTCTAAAATCACACTTTTTTAAAAAATCTTGAAATTTGATGGTTTGTGTTATTGAGTTGATTAGTAAAAACCCAAATGTCAAAATGATAACTTGTCAAGCGCTGTTCGTTTGTCTGCCGCAGCGTCTGCGGCAGCGACCTGCGGTCAGACGCTGCGGTTAGACGCAACAATATTGTTGTTCGTTTGATCGCCGCAGGTTGTCGCCGCAGGTTGTATCGCAATTGTTTGATCGCAAACGCTATAATTTCGCAGCGATTAAAAGTTTTGATCGCAGCTTTCTGCGGTCGACCGTAGCGTTTAACCGCAGGAACCTACGGCGGTCAAACGAACAACGTTTGGCCGCATGACGCAGCCGCAGATTCCTGCGGCTACGAAACGAACAGACCTATATATGTTGAAATTTATGAAAATATTTTTTAAAACAGTAATACTATAAAATAGCATTTTTAAAATTTTTGGTTCTAAAACACCATAAAATTAAATTTCAAATGTAGTACAAATAATAATACTTATGACAATTTTCTAAAATATCATATTTTTAAGTTTTTGTTCCAAAATTAGCATCATTAGTTTAAATTTTTAATAATAGCACAAATTTAAAATTAAAATACATTAAGCAATTTCTTAGTAAAAAAAATTAAACCCTAAATTTCAAAAAGAATTTAAATATAATATTTAATTATTTGTGGTATTTTTGGACTTTTAATTTTAGAATTCTAGATTTAGAATAAAAATTTTAAAAGATATTATTTTAGGATTTTACTCAAATATACTTATTTATTCTAAATAAACTATATATAAACTTAAAATAATATATTTAAGTTTTTTTGTCTAAGTTTTAATACGTTTTAATTTTAAATTTGAGTTATTAATAAAAAATTAAATTGGCGATACTAATTTTAAAAGCGAAAAATAAAAAATATTATTTTAAAGATTTATCCTTATTAAAAAAATGGTATCCGATGTTAACTATGACACGATTCAAGCAACACAAAAATCGAATAATTAATAGATTAGGAGTAAAATTGTGGTATTCGAAGTTAATATCGCTAGATCCTAAACTTGTCTAGATCTCAATTAATTCAAATAGTATATCAAATTTAATGTTGACGCTAAAAAAACTCAACAATCGAATTAAAGTGTTAAAAATAAAATTTAGAGATTGAGAGCCATAATTTAAGATGTGTTTAAACTAAAATAAAAAGGTCTCACGAATGTGATTTTACCTTTTTACAACAACTAATGACTTTTATTCCTCTAATTTTTGAGAAAAAAAATAAACTAAATTATATCTAATTATAGTTAATCTTTACTAAAATTAATCAAAGTTCATAAAAATTTCAAAGTATAAAATTTAAATTTTAGTTTTATGCTAATGTATGTTTTTAAAATCTATAATTTTTAAACATAATTTAAAACTCAAAGTTTAATTTTTAGTAATAGAAGATGGTATAAAATAACAATTTTTATTCCAAATATATCATTAATCATTTAAATATCTAAACATAAAAAAACTAAAAATTTCATCGTAATAATTCTTTAACCTAAATTAAAAAAAATGAACACAAATATTATGTTTTAATTTTATAAATAGTTTATTTAAAATAGTAATTATTTTTATATAATAATTTTTGTTATTTTAAAATTTTTATTTTTAATATTAGTAAATTTAAAAAATAAATTTAAAAATGTACTATTACTATTTAGCAAAATTAAAAATAATTTTCGGCAAAAAATTAAGAAAAGGAAGAAAAAGTGAAAGTTGTGACAAAAAAAATTAAGTGAGACTTCGCCATCGAGCGCCGGCTAAAATTTTCCGAATCAATTGTCCGGCAAAGGTAGATCGAAGCATATCTTTCGCCAACAACGTTAACACTGTTTCGCATTGGAGAATCTATCGCCGTAGTATTCTTCTCGACGGAAAATATCAAATTATCAATGGTGAAGGCACTGCAAGGCGCGGCTCAGAATCTGCCGGCGGATGTCAATCAATTAATCGATCAGTTAGAGCGCCACTGCTTGGCTCCCGATGGATCTCTTGTTACCAAATCGGCGTACTACGATCTCCAACTTGTATTCTCTCACTCTCTCTTATCCCTTACGAGGATGGGGTTTTTGTTCTCTGATTCTCTTTGGCTTATGAGACTCAAGTTACTGTATCGACATTGCAGGCGAGAGAGGAGATGTCTCGGGAGAGACTACGGTATTTGGAAGCTATGGTAACACTTACTAGTTCTTCTTCTTTACCTTCATTTTCAGAATTTTTTGGGGTTTTTTCTTTCAATGTTTTTAGTTTAAGCTGATAACTCCAAATTTGAGTTTGGTATTTTGTAGTTCTTGTTCCTTTAGCTTCGGATGTATACGTTCTTCAATGAGTTTTGCAGTGACAGTTTCTGTATAGACCAAATATGCAATATAAGGACTCACTTGTCTTTTCTACGTTAGGCTATTTATTGTGAAGCTGTAGCTATGGTAGAAGAATATCAGCAGGCTATTTCTGTGGCTAACCATGGGGGAATCCGGGATGTTCAGGGTCTATACTCTCAACTTGGCTTGAAGAATTCTCCTCAGGTTTCTAATCTGAAAACGTGTTTCTCTGGAATACAATTTCACGCTGTTTTTGTTATCTCTGTGCTCAATTATGAGCAAAATCTTGGATATTTCAGGTTTATGAGACTCTAGAGCATAGGTTGGTGGTTGCTGAGGCAGCTCAGAAACTGAGGCTACCTCTTATTTCAGATGATGGTGAAATTCATGAAGAAGAAATTGAAAAGTGGAGTATACTATCAAGAAGCTCTCTTGATAGTGCAAGTACGACTTATACAATTAGCTCTGCTTCTAACTCTGTAAACTATGCCAATAACTCTGCACACAGCGCAGTTGGTGGGACCAGTCCCTTTGCTGCTGATACCGATGGAATTGGTGGTGTGCCGAATCGTTTTCTTGGAATAACTCCTGCTTATTTATCCTATGTCCAGCTCCAAAATGCTATTCCCATGGTATTGTAAAAGCATATTGTGCCTCGTATTGGTCTCAACATAACTATATTTTGTCTCCATGTGTTGCTTGCAAAATACTTATGCACCCATTCTTATGCTTTTGTGAAAGAGTGGATGGATATCTTTGGGTCTCTAATTTCGTTTTTTCTAATAATTTTAATTAGGATATGGCTGACTACCAAATGTTTCTTGCCCGTGAGATAGAAGGTCGATTAAAGGAAAAGTGTGATAAGTTGGCTGATGCCATTGTTGATGACACTGGTAAGATCTTCATCACCAGCAGACTGAGGAAGAGGTCTTTCGCTCCTCACTCAATTTGTTTATTCCTGTGTAATGCGATACTTGGCCTTAATGTTAAGTTGCACTGCACATAATGATTTTCCCTAATGTCTAACGTCTACACTAAATGACAGATTCATCTACAGGAAATCAAAATTCAAGTGCTAGGCTCCCTGAAAGGTTAGCCTATATCTGTTGAATTTCCTCAATTTAAACAAAAGTTAATATGATTTAAGATTCTAATCAAGAATACATCTGGATAATGTGTCATACATGTATACTTATGGTAGTTCTATGCCAGGAAATACAAAAATGAAAGAATCTTAACCATAAAAAAACAAATTATATTGGTGATAGGTATTCTGTTTATCTATAAAGTTTATCCAAAAGTCTTGAAGGAACAGATGACTTTCTTTCAGTTACCAATCCTTTTCTGGTCTGTAGCGCTGACTAATGACAATGTTTTCTTGCAGAGTTAAATTTATAATTGAGGAGATTGAAAGAGAAGAAGCAGCTCTACGAGAGGACCTCTACTCAGCTGACAGGAAATTTGCAGAATATTACAATGTAGGTGAAGAGAAATCATAATGGATTTTGCAAAACAAAAATCCTATTTACCTGGCTGTAGCATGATATTCTTCTAAATATGAATTTTATAGATAAGTTGCGTTATGTATAGTGGTACTTATGAATTATCATTGTAGCCTCTAGTGGTAGTAAGTTCTGATATCTGTTCATTTTTATTCTGAACAAGGTTCTGGAACAAATACTCGGGGTGCTTATAAAGCTTGTGAAAGATCTGAAGTTAGAACACCAACACAAATATGTAAGCCATTTCAGTGTTTCCCAATTGGTTCTTATTGTTGCCCAGTTCACACTTTCCAACTTTATTTACCTATACAGGATGAGATGCAGAAGACTTGGTTGTGTAAAAGGTGTGAGACCATGAACGCAAAATTAAGGTATCTCATCCTTTATTTTACAATCTCAATGTAAAAGGCTATTGCAGTAGTTGACATTATCTTTTTTTTTCTCTGCTTGAAGGGTTTTAGAACATATTCTTCTCCTTGAGACATACACCCATGAATCCATACCAGCGTTGCGCAGCATCAGGTACAGGAATCAAATTTTCCCGACATGTATTTGTGATGAACCCAAGAATTCGTCTTACCTCTAAGCCCTGTTGTATGTTTCCAGGAATTATCTTGTGGAGGCTACCGAGGAAGCTTCAGCAGCATACAACAAAGCGGTTTGTGTCCTATCCTCTCTTTCAATTCTTAGCTTTAACCCTCCTCCCCCCGATCCAATAAACTAACCGAGCCAGCGAAATGAGCAGGTTACACGGCTTAGAGAATATCAAGGAGTAGATCCGCATTTTGATTCAATTGCAAGACAGTACCATGACATTGTTAAGGTACATTATTACACAGTTGAGCAAACCAAATACATATGTTCATTTTTATACCTATGGATTTGATTTTGACATTCATGTTTTGCAGAAACTGGAAAATATGCAATGGACCATTCATCAAGTAGAAATGGACCTCACACGCTTGCCTGATCGCTAGATAATGTCATCATGCCACCAAAATTTATGATATTAACGTAATCTGATTACATCCATTATATAATCTGACCCATTGCTTGTAATCATATCTACTTACGCTATTTTACAGACTAATCCTTTGTTATATTATTATGATCTTGTGGCTTGCAGGAGACTTTTTGACCAGTTCTTGTGGCTTGAAACTCTCGTTGTAATTGAAAACATAAAGAATATGCAAAATATAGAAATGTATCCACTAAAATATAATGCTTAGAAAGTAAATTCACCACACATGTGTGTGTGAACCGAGTTGTTCCAAACCAATAAAACTTAGGTTTCGGTTTAGGTTCGGATTTATGGATATTGTTATCAAAAGTGATTTTATAATTGATCGTTACAAAAATCTAAAATTCGCAAGACAATTAATTTGTGATTAATAACAATCTTAATGACCATAATAAAATCTCCACAATTGCTCTTTTGGATAGCCTATGTTCGAAATCAAGACTATATTTTTTGTGTTTTTGATTATTCTCATGAAATAAGACAATTAGATTTATATCCACGTTCTCGAAAAAAATATTTGCAAATTATATAATATTATTTATTAGTAAATATAAATTATATATTTATATAATTTTAACTTTTATTTAAAATTATTTTTAATATTAATTTTTGTATATGTAAATGCAGAAAATAAAAATAATTGTTTTTAATGAATTTAATAATATTTTTTGATTAATTTATTAAAATATATTGTTTTTTTAATTAAATTAATAATAATAATATATATTATAATTATTTTAATAACTTAAAATTTATTTTAAAAAAAATATTTTTCAAATAATATATTAGGAGGTACAACCTATGGACTTAGTGTTGAAATCACATCGTTTTCGACCCAACCAATCCTGAAATTTCTTAAAGCTATTTATATACTTCAGAATTAGAACAATTGAGAAATTTCTTAACTTCGATCAAAGTCACAACTTTATAATCGAAATCAAAGAAAGAAGACAATAGAAAGACTTAACTAATCATTCCACCACTTCTTTTCAAATATATTATTCATCGTAATCCAATGAAGAGTTGCTCTGATGCTTTTGATCGGAATCAGATGTAAAACCCTAATTTGGTTCGCAATTAATTGCAATTTAGGAGATTGCCAAACCCTAATTTAGTTCGCAATTAATTGCAATTTAGGAGATTGCCAAACCCTAATTTGGTTCGCAGTTAATTGCAATTTAGGAGATTGCCAAACCCTAATCGTTTCAGATTAATAAACGTACATTCCGATTTTATTCTAAACCACATTTAACCACATGGGATAAGAAATTTTTGTTAATTATTGAAATCTGAGGAAAACGATAATATTGCCAGCTGGTCATTCAACTCTTAATTGCACATACTTACCTTTTTCTACCCATCAAATATATCAACTAATTTATGAAACCCAAAAAGGAAATTCTACAATTCTAGAAACACTACATCTGATCTGAGTATATATATATATATACAATTCGTTTATCTTGTTTCCTCATCTCTTTGTTATTTGAATTTTCTGTTATTATTGTCAATGGACATTGGTGACGCAAAGACAGAGACTTCAAGCTCAAGCAAGGATTCTTTCTTGTCTCTGAAGAAACGTGTGAGACCTGTTGATGAGTCGAGTACCACGAGAAAGAAAGTTGCGTTTTCCAAATATAAAGGTGTGGTGCAACAGCAGAACGGTCATTGGGGTGCTCAGATATACACAGATCACAAAAGGATTTGGCTCGGCACTTTCAAATCCGATGTTGAAGCCGCCATGGCTTATGATAGTGCATCCATCAAACTTCGTAGCTTCGACGGTAACACACACCGGAACTTCCCTTGGTCTGATTTAACTGTCCATGAACCCAAATTTCAAGAATGCTACACAATAGAAGCTGTGTTGAACATGATCAGAGATGGTTCTTACCAGCACGAGTTTAGAGAGTTTCTCAGAGTCCGATCTAAGATTGTCGGGAGCATATCAAAACAAGTCCGAGGAGAAGAAGGAACGAACAAGTGTTTCTCGTGTACGCAGTTATTTCAGAAGGAATTAACACCAAGCGATGTAGGGAAACTAAATAGGCTTGTGATACCTAAGAAGTATGCAATAAAGTATTTACCTTTCATAAGCGATGTTCAAATCAAGATTGAAGAGGACGAAATACGAGGAGTTGTGGAAGATTTGGAGGTTTTGTTTTATGACAAAGCAATGAGACAATGGAAGTTTAGGTATTGTTATTGGAGAAGTAGCCAGAGTTTTGTCTTCACCAGAGGATGGAATGGTTTCGTGAAGGAGAAGAATCTCAAGGAGAAAGATGTTATCGTCTTTTACAGTTGCGATGTCCCCAGCAATCTCATCAAGACATTACAAGGTCAAAGCAAGAAATTCTTAATGATCGATGTTCACTACCATTCAGACAACAGTTTCCCAGTTCACGAGGAAGTAAAGGAGAGTGTTCATGAGAGTTATGTTGAAGTAATGAAAACAAGAAACATCATTAGCTCTAAGTTAGAAGATGAAGAAACCAAATCAGAAAAGATCAAAGAAGGGTTTATGCTATTTGGTGTTAGGATCCAATAACAATTTTGTTCTTAGTAAATTTATTATAACTTAATTAGAGTTTATAGTCAAGTATATATTTCATGATGTAATATTCTATTCAATTGCAACACTTTTTCTTTTATTAATATAATTGGAAACGACTCTTTCTGATCAAATCATCTAATTAATTAAAGAGCAAAACAAAGAAAACTAACTAAGATCACAAATCTTATCCAGAATCTCCCAAAAAATTGAAACTTTGAGAAACAGTAACGAACAACTTTAGGCTTGAAGAAATAAAATATAAACAAAAGACTTACGATTTTTAATTTTTTGAATCCATAATATATTATTTGAACAACATTTTAAGAAAATAATTTTATTATAATGTGTTATTAATAGAAATGTCAGGTTAACGTGTCATGACCAAATAAATTTTAAATAAATATATAAATAGGTTTTAATTTATTAGAATAATTACAACATATATCATTGTTATTAATTTGGTTAGATAATCAATATATTTTATTAAACTAAATAAAAAATAATATTAAATATAGTAAAAAAAATTATTTTGATTTTTTTAATTTACATATACAAAAATTAATATTAAAATAATTTGAAATAAATGTTAAAATTATATAAATATTTATTTATATTTACTAATAAATAATATTATATAATTTACGAATATTTCTTCCCGGTATAATCTAGTTTAAGAAGTAATCGATCTAACTCTTTTGAAATCAAATAAACTAGATTTATACTCATGCCTAAAAAAATATTCATAAATTATATAATATTATTTATTAGAAAATAAAAATTAACTATTTATATAATTAAATTAAAATTATTTTAATATTAATTTTTGTATATATAAATTGAAAAAAGAAAAATAATTATTTTTAATAGTTTAATAATTTTTTTGGTTAGTTTAATAAAATATATTGATTATGTGATAAAATTAATAATAATATATATTATAATTATTTTAATAAATTAAATCTATTTCTATATTTATTTGAAATTTATTGAGATGATAATAATACGTTATAAAATTATTTTTTTAAAATATTATTTAAATAATATAATAGGGATTTGTTTCTTATTAAAATATAAGAAATAATGAAAACGCTATTTAAATATGAAGGCCCTTTGTATTGTGGGCTGGGTTTGTTTTATGCTTATCGTTTCGGTTGGAATTTCGAGTCTTATCTTCACCTTTCTGCAATTTGTTTCTCTTAACCAAGAACTTTTGATTACAAGTTCTTTGCTTTCATCGCGTTTGGTGTTGATATTCATCTGGGTATGATCAAGAAGCAACCTTTTATATGTTGACTTTGTACTACTCTTTTGCTTTGGTTAGGGTTTTCTCTTGTGACTTATGGATCTGATTTGGTTGTATTCGATTCTGAGTATTAGTTCGAAAAGTTAGGGCTGGTGCAAGATTAGATCGGATCAAGACTCTTCGTTTTCGTTTTCAATAGCTTATTGTCTTATTTATATGCCTCTTCCCTGTGTAAAGATCTTGTTTTTGTTTAATCATAAGATTGGTCATGTGAAATGAATTCTTGACTAATTGAGTTTTTTTTTAAATGCAAATAGTTTTGAGATTATAAAATGGAAGGAATCATAGTGAGAAGAGTTATACCATCTGACAACAGTTGTCTCTTCAACGCAATTGGGTAATAAGCTTTTGAGTCAAGAAGAAATCTTTAGTTAACTTTTTGAAGCTTCTGTTTATTTTCTATGAGGTTTCTCTGTAACAGTTATGTCATGGACAAGGATAAAAACAAAGCTCCTGAGCTAAGACAGGTTTCTTCATCTCTTTAGCTTCTTTGGTCTGTTGAAACTCAGCTGCATGTTCTTTATCAGCTTCTTTTAGTATGTAGCTTCTTAAGGTATCTAAGCTTTTAGAGGTTAATGAGATACAAGTTCTTTAGTCAATCTCAATATGGTTAGTATTGAATTCGAGAAAACCGAATACTAGTAAGACTTGGGGCATATTTATGAAAGGAATGTTCCCACATGAATTGAGTTGAGTATTATCCGATAAAGAATAACTTTTTCTCTGTTTTGCTAAGGTGATAGCTGCAACAGTTGCAAGCAATAAGGAGAAATATAACAAAGCATTTCTAGGAAAGCACAATGAAGAATATTGTGCTTGGATTCTCAACCCGGAGAAGTGGGGAGGTAGATATCTTTGCCTAAATTTTTCAACATCTCATTAATTTCGTAAGCGTGGTTTCTCAAGTGAATTTAGTTGTATATCAGGTGATATATGTTGGTAAATGTCTCTTGTTCATGATCTTTCATGACTAACATTATGCTTGATTCTTGGAGAGTTCATCGTTCCACATTGATAAGTGTCTTTCATTTCTTTTGTTTCTTGTAGGTGCAATTGAGCTTTCAATATTAGCAGATTATTATGGTCGAGAAATCGCAGCTTATGATATTCAAACTAGTCGATGTGACTTGTATGGAGAGGTATTATCAAACTCAAACATCCAAATACTGAAAGATATATTTGAACATTAAATAGTATTAAAGAGTAGTTTCCCTTTTACAGACTAAAAACTACAACGAAAGAGTTATGCTGATCTATGACGGTCTTCACTACGATGCTCTCTCTGTAAGTTCATATCTTCTTTGTTGAAAACAGCATTTTGATAATCAAACTGATGGCTTAATAATTTCCTTGCTGCAATTTCCAGTTGTCTCCATTTGAAGGAGCTGAAGAAGACTTCGATATGACTATATTCCCAGTTGGGAATGACAGATCCATTGGTTCAATAGAAGGGCTTGTTCTAAATTTAGTAAAAGACCAACAAAGGTAATACATATAAGTCTTTGCCATAGTTTGGTCAAATGTGGTGTAAGGAAACAAGAATAAGACATATGATCTGGTTCATCTGTTTCAGGAAAAGGAGTTACACAGATACAGCAAACTTCACCCTCCGTTGTGGTGTTTGCCAAATTGGAGTTATTGGACAAAAGGTGATTTTGCTTTGTTGTCTCCATGAATTCTTCATTATCTGTGCTTCATTGGCTATAGAGAGTTTACATATGGTTGAAACAGGAAGCTGTGGAACATGCTCAAGCAACTGGTCATGTCACCTTTCAAGAGTACAAATAAGAGAAGAACTATTGATTTGATTTTTTCATACAATTCCAAAAAAAGGAAAACAAAATTGTTAAAATGATGTTTCGTTACAAAAAATTTTCTACAGTCAACAAACTGAAATTCGGCCTGTTTACAATTACATATTAAGAAAAAAATTTACAATCACATTTCTAACCTTTTTTATAATAAAAATGACTCTAATATCAAACGTATACATGAAAATAAAATGAACGTATGGACAATAAGAGTATGCGTCATTTATTTGACTTCACAAAGCACCAAATCACCACCACTAATAATTTTGTATCTCTCTATTTTATTCTATTTTGGTCATTATTAAAAATTTATTTTTAATATGAAAAAAAGAAATACATAGCTAATATGAAAAATGATAACATCTATTTTTTTGAAACAATTTTTATTTTATTTATACATAAATTTAAAATATTATATTTAAGTTTACTTTTTCAATTTACAATTTAACTTTTTTTATTAAAATAAAGTTTTAATATATTTAATTTTAAATTTATGTTATTGTTAGAAATTTAAAATAATAATATTATTTTTAAAACAAAAACGTAAAAAAATATACTATTTTAGATAATTGTCCAATAAAAAATACATAGCTAATTATGAAAAAGATCATTGTGTAAAATAACACTATTTCAAATTTTTGTTTAAAATATAACACTAATCATTTAAATTTCCAAAAATAACATAAATTTAATAATAAAAGAATAAAAATTTCATCTTAATAAAAAAAATTAAATTCTAAATTGAAAAAGTGAACTCAAACATTATGTTTTAATTTTATATATAGTTTATTTGAGGTAAATAATTATTTTTATATATTATTTTAGGTATTTTATTTTTAATTTGATAGATTTGGAAGATAAATGTTATTTTATAGTATTACTTTTATGAAAAATTAACCTTTTGTTTCTAAAAATCTATTAATAAATAACAAAAGGAGTATATATTATGCTAGAGATATAAAACTATGTAAATAACCTTTTGTTGTTTTCTTATATAATCACATGGTAATCTACCGGAAAGTCTCAAATTTCCCAATTGGAGCAGTACATAACCAAATGAATGTGCAATATTGCAAATTTGAAGAAAGCTAATAGCTATATTATTATATAAATTGATGAATAAAGTTTCTAAGGAAAGGAACATTAGACACTCTTACTCTGCTAAAGGTTTTTCATCCATAACGATGAGCTAATAATATTAGAGTACACATTTGCTTAATTGCTAATGACCAAATGAGATGCATAAATCTGAACTGCTAGCTGGCTTCTGACTGCTTCACTGGAATATTATTACTTCATACAGAATCACAAACCCGTGAGAGAACAGAGAACCGGTGGCAGTGCCCAAGGATTCAGATCTGGTTTCAGCTCTTACACATACCAGTTTTGGCATTCCTAAATCTTGTGCTTAAGGACATGTTTTAACTGAACCTTTTGGCTTTCGATTCGTGCTTCAATGAGTTTTGCTTTCAGACTATTCTTCTGTGCACCTCTAGGCCATTCTATGCAACCTTTCATTCCTCCTCGGTTCACATGAGGATGATTTGCGGAATCAGGTGAAGAGTTCCATTGTCCAACCAAATCCATCATGGGGCTGAATCCACTTTTGCTCGACCCTCTATCCGGTGAAACTATTCCCACACTTGATTTCCTTCCATTTGAAACCCTTACTCCATTCATACCTTCCATTGATATTACCTTGTAGTCGTTATCTCTATCTGCGTTGTTTGCAGCACTTGATGATCTCCAGAGTTTTGCTATTGATGAAACCTTTTTGGATGGCCGTCTTGGAACCGAACACACTTCACTTATCTCTGTGGTTGGAGTCATTGTCTCTTCCCAACCTTTGCCTAAGAACTCTGTACCACCACTTGAGGCGTTGCTGTCCCGCTGATGGTGATTGTTATTGTTTACAGAAGGAATGCTTCCATCTGGTGAGTAACTTGATCCTTGTTCTTCAAGGTGGCTCACTGTTTCCCAACCGCTGTCATCTTCTTCCATGTGTTCATTCTGGTGAGTAAATGCATCTGAATGTCTCCCTTTCTTGTTGATCAAATTGACGTCTGGACTTGCCGCATGAACTTTAGATCCATGGCTGATTTGACTGTAAGCAACAGATTTCTCCATTTCTCTATCATGGGCTTCACCGAGATTCATTTCTTCAAATAACGAGAAGATATCATCAGGGTTTGCAGGCTCATATGTAAATTCCTTGATTTCTTGTATATTAACAGATGCAGCAGTTTCTCTTAATAACTCCGCCTCTTTCACCTCTTTGACATCTGTAACGATATCTCTTGATCTAAGGAAAGATTCCAAATCTCCAACAAGCTTGTTCATTTGCGAGTACCTTTCCTCCACTGCTACTTTGGCATCAATAAGCTTCATCTGGACACGTTCCTCACGCCAGACCTCAGCCATCTGCAGCATTCTTCTTTCATCATCTACTTCTTCTCTGAGGCTCATGGATTCTCTCTTCAATGCTTCAATCTCAGCTTTATCTTCTCCTATTTCCTTGGCTAGTTCATCACAAACTTCCTCAATCAACTCTCTTGCCTTCCTTTCTTTTTCAAAGTCCTGCATGTAACGCTTCACAGCTAACTTCGAATCTGCAAGCTCATTGACTAATTTATGATTGACAATTTCTAATCTCTGCCGGGTTTTCTTCTCCCTGTTCATATCAGCTTTCATGTCACCAATGATTGCTCGGACCTTCTCATGTTCTCTGCTCCGCCAAGCAGCCCTCTCCTCGCTAACTTTTCTCAAGAACTGCTCAAGCTTCTTTTTGTGAGAACGCTTCTCTCTCTCGAGATCCTCAATGCGAGCATGTGCTTCCTCCAGCTCTACTTCAAGGGAAGAAACCAATGACACAGCATTCACTTGTTGGTCAATACGTTTCATGTTGCTATAAATTTGGTGTACTTCATCCATTGTATCCAAGCAAACAGGATCCCATTTTGTCGCCCCCTCCATCGCCGAGTGGGGAAATGGCATTGAAGGCTCGAGCTGACAAGAAAACAATAGAAGATTCGAGGTCAAGAAACCATAAAGAATTTACATGCAATAATCACAACCAAAAAGGACCTTAAAGACTCAAACAAGAAATCCCAACATAAGAAATGTATTAGAATATCCAATAATAGTTATATTGAGACTTCGCAGCTTTTATCAATAAGGTAAGACTTAGAAAGACCTCATAAATTCGCAAAGAACCAACTCGATCTCTAAGATTCACAATCTCAATATCATTTATGTTTTTCCTTCTGCAGCCTGGAAATATAAGAGAAAATCCTCCGAACTCTTTAATGATACTTCATTCAAGTATCCTTTACCTGATTAAAAAAATGCAAAGAATGCATAACACCAATAGTTCGCCATCGCATTCGCCAATCAATCAGAACGCCTTTAATGGTAAAGAATTTTTATTGCAATTGTAGTAAAAGAGCGCTAAGTCTTTAAAAGAATAAACAGACGACGGATGAGTAATATCCAACGTGTTTTTTTCTGATGTTATCTATCTGCCATATACACCTAGAAGATCGAAAAGAACAACACACCTTGCACAAAAATCCGTTTTTTGTTGTAGCAATAGTGCTAGGGTTCTGCCTTAACTTGCTGCCTGAACCGCCAGAAGGTTTGTCACTATGGTGATAAAGAAACGGAACACCCATGTATCCAGCACTTCCCTGCAGAGAAACAGCAATATAGATTAAAAGTGAAAGCTAATGAACGTATATTCATTTCTCCATAGGAGCAACCATCACATCTTTCACTAAACAGACTAACATTGGGAGAAACTCAGAGTTTTCTAATTGCATAGGTGTTGAGCATAAGGAATCTGAGCCAAACAACAGTGATTTTGAGTCTACTTAATCAGCTCAAATTTGGACTACATCAAAGATTACTACCCAAATAAATAAGACCCCAAATGAATGCTAACCATTAATACACTGTCTAAGACTTCAACAGGCATAATGATGATTTTCATGGAAGGAAAAAAAAAACAAAAGAGGATAAGGATTTGATTGAGCAGTGGTCAAAACTTGAACTTCAAAGTTAAGCACTATGAGATTATCTCAAACCTCCATTAATGATACCTCACTAACAAAATGCAAACCCTACAAACGTAAGATTGTACCTGAAACCCTAACCCTTCTTTGCTTTTTCTCTCTCCGCCGCTGGAAACCGCATCCGGTACTTGCAACCGCCATAGCCCGGCGGCAAGTTTTCTAACAGAGACAGGCCGAGATGTTTTCCTCGAACCCTTGCCGCGCCTACTCTCCCTTTCAACCGCATCCTCGTAATCATCGTCCTCCACCGCGTCGTTTCTCTCCTTATTTCGATCATCAACCTTCCATTTCAAAAGTGGAGTCTCCGGTCGGCTTCGTCTCCCTCCAGTAGCGCCAGATCTTCGCTGACGAGTCAAACTCGGATTCCGTGCTCTACGTTTAGTGACTGCAGTAGCTCTTTGTATAGCCCTCAGATCTGGACCATTAGTTAATAGATTCGTCTCCGACTTAGACGCCAGTAATGTTGCCGTCGGATACGGCTTTCTAGTAACCTTCATCTGTTCTTACACTTAATCACCGCCATAGACATTAGACAAGGTTTTCCAACGTGAAGAACCAACCAAAATCTCAGAAAAAAGGCAAAAACAATATCGAGAGTCACGACTCACGGACGAATATACGTGACACACAGAAGAGAAAGAAAGAGAGAGAGAAGCTTGAGTGAGTTCGTGAAGCAACTCGCTTTGTTTCGTGAATCTTGTGACTGAGACGAGCGTCGAGAGAGAAAGAGAGAGAGATGCGTAGATGTATACGTAATATTCAGTATAAGGCTAAACGACATCGTATTTTGATAAGAGTTAATTACACGCTCTTATTAGCGCGTGAGAACGTGGGTTTTGCTTGGGTGGTGCGTTGCAGAGAGACGTTGGGAATATATTATAAATAAAAAGATTAGTTTCTTTATACCAATGAATAATAATTGATGTTAATAAAATAAAAAAATAATATTTAGAATCTATAATATATTAATTGAAAATTATTTTAATAAACTAATTTTATGTTCACTAATTTACAAATATGTCAAACTATTAAATTATTTTAAGATACTTATTTAAGACATAATTTACTAAAATATTTACGAAAATTATCATTATACAGTATATTATATGTAAATCCTTAATATTTTGATATAAAATGTATTCTATCATAAAATGTGAATATAATATAAAATAAAATATAAAATTTGAAAAATTAATCAAACAAAATATAAAACAAAGTTTAGTTTAATTGAATATTTATCATATACTTTTATCCAAAATAAATATAATTTAAATCTATTTGTATAATCCGATTTTATTATATATTTTATTTTCGTAATCAATATTAAAAAAATTTAAAAAATTATTTTAAATATTAGATAAATTATATATATATATATATATCTAATTTAAATTAACAAAATAATTATTTTTTATTATTTATAAATATTTTTATTATGATGGGTCAAAATCTAATAAGAAAAGAAATGAAGAGATATTTGTGTTGTGGAAATGTGTTAACTTATGATTTTACTAAAGTATATAAAAAAGGTTTTAATGAACATGCAATGCATAAGCTTAAGTCAATTAGATCTCAATGACTAGGAAACAAACAAAGAGACGACGAAAACATTAAAAGGTATCCTAAGCGAAGATGTCGGCTCATCGATTTCATGACCCTCAATATATATATATATATATATATATATATATATATAAGTTTTTTTCTTGTAACAAAACTTATAATAAGATATTATAAATGAATTATGTTTTTTAATCATCATCTAGAGTAATGCCCTAAAATAGCATCATTTTAAGTTTATCTTCCAAATTTAGCACACCAAAAATAAAATCCCAAATATAGCACAAATTATTATGTGAAAATAATTATTTACTTTAAATAAATTATATATAAAATTAAAACATAATGTTTGGGTTCATATTTTCTAATTTAGGGTTTAATTTTTTTCATTAGAAAGAAGTTTTTTTTATTATTTTAGTATTAAATTTATGCTATTTTTGGAAATTTAAATTATTAGTGCTATATTTAGAACAAAAACTTTAAATAATGCTATTTTAGTCAATTGCCCTTTAATCTATGTGGTAAAATATTATAAATGAATTATGTCCAATAACCTATGTGGTATGAAATCAGAAAAGAGTAAGAGAAAGCAAAAGTCTATAGATAGGTAATTTTTCCTATTTTCTTCCTAAGCCACTCTCAAGTATGTTACTATCATCCAAGAGACATACACATTAGTGATACTAATTAAATATTAACTAGATTTAGATCTCATATAAAATATTATTGATTAATTGTTTATTTAATAAATATAAATTATATAAATAATTATTAATATTGATTATATAAATGAAATAAATAATAAAATCATATTATATAAATAAATTTAAAATAACTCTATCTTAGATATGTAATATTATTAAATAGACAAAAATTATAAATATGATAAATATTCAATTAAATTAAAATTTTTATATATTTTATTTGACTAATTTTTCTAAATTTCTAATGTTATTTTAAATTATATTTGCATTTTATGTTAAACATAAATTTTATGTTAAAATATTAAAGATTTACATATAATATACTATTAAATATTATCTAATTCTATTTTCGTAAATATTATAATAAATTATTTTTATGTAATACTGGTGTGAAACGTATGTATAGTATATTTATAAATGACACGTAAAAGTGAGAAATTTTTGTTAAAATAATTATTAATTAATATATTAAAGATATAATATTGCATTTCATTTATAATGTAATGTATTAAAACAAGTAAACATAGAGAGAAATTTACTTATTTTAACATAATTTAATATATTTCTTTTCATTTTTGAAGCTATTCAACGTCATAAATCATGGAGGCAAACCCGTGAAAGTGAAATTTAATAATATTTATATTCTAGATTTAATAATATAGATAAGATTTAACTTAAAAGAGAAAAGAAACTTTGTAGAAGCAACACTAAGAGGTTGAAGATCACAATGTTATGTGACACATCACGAGCAGAGTCGATCCTACAGCTAACCTTCATATTTTTGTAAAAAAATCGATTTTTATTTTAAAAATATTATGATAAAATAATGTAAAACGGTTATTTTTTTAATTTTTTTGCTTGCGACTTTGTTAAACTCAGGAGTGACCCTCTTCACGAGCCTCATTCCATTGGTTCATAATAAAATTCTAACATGTAAGAATTTTAGTTGAATCACTAATATTTCAATACATGAAATATCAAATAAAATATAGCATTATTTTTTTAAGTATCTTTTAGGAATCACTAATTTATACGTATTTTATGTTATTTATATTTGTAAACATAATGCGACCATATATAATTTAATATTTTTGAATAGATAATTTTCTAAGTTGTTTATATAATATTTTTATTCATATGTCATCTATTTTCAAAATTTAGAATATTCAAATTTTATTTTTTTAAGATCTGGTATTTGATATACACTATATATTAAAAAAAAAACTATATCAATTATATTAATTAGCCTAAACCGTCTATAAAGTTTCAAAGCTTTTATTAGGTGTTCTAAGTACTAAGTGTTGGTTTACGGTCCGCTTAACATCTAACATTTTTTAAAATATTGATATTAGACTTTCACAAGTAGTATAATAATTAAATTTAATATTCTTTGTTAGGTATGATGAGGTGTTTTTGTATGGAGATTCAACTTGAGTATGTATATATCTTTTTTTTATAAATATATCTAACATAGTATTTGAATAATATTTTAATAAAATAAATATATTTTAATGTTTTATTAATAAAAATATGATATACCATCATTATAGTGAATTGGTATTCTAAAAGTTTTTAGATATGTTGTTCTTTGTAATTTTTTAGATATGTATTATTATATTTTATTATACTATATCAGAGATAACTTAATGAGAAAATATGTATTTTACTTATAAAATATTGTTGATTATAAAAACTCGATTATAAAGTGATTATAAAGTGAAATATGTGAAATCGAACCAAAAATATATGGAGATTCTATTGTAATAAAGATTGAATAATTTGGATATATATATATATGAGTAATACCCTAAAATAGCACCTTTTAAAGTTTTTCTTCCAAATCTAGCATCATAAAATTAAATTCCCAAAAATAGCACAAATACTTATGTGAAAATACTTATTTATTTTAAATAAATTATACATAAACTTAAAGTATTGTATTTGGGTTCATTATTTCTAATTTAGGGTTTAATTTTTTTTTATTAAAATATAGTTTTAATGCATTTTAATCTTAAATTTGTGCTATTATTGGAAATTTAAACTAATGATGCTATTTTTGGAACAAATACTTAGAAAGATGCTATTTTAGACATTTGCCCTATATATATATATAAATATCACGATAAATTTTAGTTAGTAATTTAAATTTCCAAAAATAGCACAAATTTAATACTAAAACAATTGAAAACTTATTCCTAATGAAAAAATTTAAACCCTAAATTGGAAAAAGTGAACCCAAACATTATGCTTTAATTTTATATAATATAAGTATTATTTATGTATTTTATTAACTAAATTTGGAAGATATTTTAGGGAATTATAAAATTAAAATTACAAAATAATACAAATATTTATTATAAATAAATTATAATTAAAATTAAAACATTATATTTAAATTTCTTTTTTCTAATTTAAAATTTAATTTTTCTATTAAAAATAAGTTTTAAGTTTAATCTTAAATTTATTTAGTTATTAGAAATTTAAATAATGATATTATTTTTGAAACAAAATTTTTAAAAGTATTTTTTGTTTCAAATTTAGAATTATAAAATTAAAATTACAAAATAATACAAATATTTATTATAAATAAATTATAATTAAAATTAAAACATTATATTTAAATTTCTTTTTTCTAATTTAAAATTTAATTTTTCTATTAAAAATAAGTTTTAATGTGTTTAATCTTAAATTTATTTAGTTATTAGAAATTTAAATAATGATATTATTTTTGAAACAAAATTTTTAAAAACGAGTATTTTAGAGAACTGCTGGAACAAAATAAAATATTTCAATAACAATACCAAAAATAGAATATTCCAATAACAAAAACATAAAGAGAAAAATAATATTGGGTTATTTATCTAGTATTAAGTAAAATTAATTTTTATATATTTTTATGTGAATTTATTATTCATCGGTCACTTATCCAATTTTTTAATATGATATATTCTTTTTTGTTATTTTATTAAAACTTCCAAATTATTCCCTCTAAGCTTTTAGTTTTTAAAAAAAAATCCTACTGTCCAAGTGTGAACAAGAAAAAGAATTAATCTCAAAAATTCTCTCTTCCCATATGGGCCGGGGTGGCCCAATTATAATTTCGTTTACGCACTTATAGATATTTGGGTTTTGTTTTGCTTTTTTCGTTTCAATTTCTTCTTGAAGTAGAATTTCATTGCATACACATTTTACCCATTTCGTTTCAATTTCTGGTGGAACTCATTTCTTCTTTAACTGGATTTTAAAAAATATTAGTAAATTATATAATATTGTCTATTATATAAATTAGATATTTATATAATTTTTACTTTTATTTAAAATTATTTTTAATATTAATTTATGTATATGTAAATTAAAGAAATAAAAATAATAGATTTTTACGATTTTAATAATATTTTTGGTTAATTTAATAAAATATATTGATTATCTGACCAAATTAATAACAATGATATATATTGTAATTATTTTAATAAATTAAATCTATATTTATTTAAAAATTATTGTACTTATTACACGTTACCATGTATTTCTGTTAATAACACATTAAACTGAAGTTATTTTCTTAAATGTTCATGGATTAATATATTAGGGATATTCTTTTGTTAAGTCTAAAATCCTTTTCAATAAGACCATAAATAACTCTTTACAAATTCATGTTCACATGCCATCATTTAAGACTAACCAAAGTATTAAACAAAAAATTGTGACACCAACATTTTCTTAACCAACTTTTTGTAACCCCCAAAGAAATAAACTTAGCAAAATTCATGTGGGTTTTGTAATCTCACTTTTATTCTTCCAACTACTTTGCCATGTGATACCTTCACACTAATTAATATAAATATACTAATACATATAAATAATATCAAAACTATAAAACATCATCATCATTCCATGCAAGAAAAACATGAACACTTCCTAAATATTTATCTCTCTTCATACTTTTATATAACTCTTTCATTAATTACACATCTTCATCACAAACTATCATCCTCAATGATAACCATTGACTCAATATTATGTGCTTTGATCTTTTTCCTCTTAAACTCTCTTCTTCATCAAGTTCTCAGTCACAATAACCAACTTACCATAACCTCTTCATCATGGCTAAACAACCACACAAAATCAGTTACACTATTGTCAAATTGGGGTAAGCCAAAGCCATCAATGTGTAAACCATGGATTTGCAAACGATCTGGACCACTAATGGCTCGAATGAGATGTTGTCATAACCAATGCGTTGATGTCTTGTCCGATCCAAACCATTGTCGATTCTGTTTCCGGAGTTGTCGGTTCGCATTGTCTTGCTGTGATGGAGATTGTGTGGACACGAACAACGATCCTTCTAACTGTGGAAAATGTGGAAACGAATGTGAAACAGATGCGCCGTGTGAGTTTGGTATGTGTGGTTATGCTTCTCCGTCGCCACAGCCTCGAAAACGTCATCGTTGTCCTAAGTTTCATCGGCCACGTCATCCTCCTCCTCCGGACAGTAATGGTGGTGGAAAACTTCATGATTATTGAGATGAGAATTAATAAAAAGGAATTCAGTTTATATACTTTATGGTATTATTATTAACTCATCTTCCATTGAGAAAAAGGAATGATTTTCTTTAATGTATAAATTTACCGCAATTGTATAAAATAGCACTATTTCAAATTTTTGTTACAAATAATCAGGAAAAATAAATCATAAATTAGAAAAAAATGAACTTAAACATAATATTTAAATTTTATTTATAACTAATTTAAGAAAAGTAAATATTTTTTCATATAAAATTATGTTATTTTGGAATTTCAGTTTTATTGTTTTAAATTTGGAAGAAAAATTTTAAAAACCGTTATTTTAAACTATTGCTCTGTTATTTTTCAAAGACAACATTAAAAATTATTTTTTTTATACTACAAAACTAACTTTTTTAAAAATGGTTAATAATTTAAATATATGAAATTCTCATAGAAACTATTAAAAATTCTAAAAGTATCGTCAATAGTTTTATTTTTAAATAATACATTAGCAAAAATAAAACATTAATCACTAAAAACTAAACGGAAAATCCTAAAAAGTACACATAAATCTTATAAACTAAATCTTAATTTCAAAATAGTAAACTAAGATCAATAAAATTTTTTTTTAATAAAATTGCTAAATGGTATTTTTGGAACAAAACTTTTTTATGGTATTTTTGAGATATTTTTGTTGATAATGTTTAGAAATTGTCAATAGTTGTTTAGAATTTGTCAATAGTTTTGAAAGTTAAACATAAACCCAAAGGAAATTATGTTAAATATAAAAAATAATATTTAACAATATTTATGTTAAAAATAATAAGATAAACCGTTTTTGTACCTATAAGATTTTTAACAATTTTAAAAATAAAATTTACATATTTAACAAAGAAAATTAAAACAAAGTTATAAAGCCAAAATAGTATATTTTTATTGAATAGTTCTTCATGATTTATATATAGAAACCAAATAATAGAGTCATTGACTCCTACAAACTTTTGATTTCACATCATTTTTTGTATTCAAGCATACATTTTATTCATTGATTTTCTCGCAACAACATATTTTACAATCTCCCTTATTGTCACGTCTACAAAATGCAGATTCATATTTAAATCCGTATTTTCCAGATATGCAATCATCAAAACATGATTCCGTATATGGTCCCACTGGATGTTTACATGGTAATTTGGCTGATTTTGTTCCTACAAAAAACCACAAGAGTTAACTAAAAAATATTTATGTCACTAATCTTGTCCAAATAAATATGGAAAAGAATATGAATTTCAATCTTAGGCACAAGTCAAGTATATTTCCATCATATAATACCAATGTTTTTTTTATAATAATAATCATATCTGTTTGTCAATTATAATTATGACTACAATAGATTATTTTTCGTTTATCTATTATAATTATTTGCGATCAATTACAACGAGTAGACGCTATGTTTTACATTACAATTTCTTTTACCGGTGAATAAAAGAGCGATGAGATTTAAAATCTACGATCAACCGTAATCATAATTTTTGGAAAAAAACAAATAATATATACCGCAACCACATTACAGTGTTGACCACAGTCGCAACTGCTGCCGACGATGAAACGAACAAAACTAATATCCAATCGGTTTTTTGGATTTGTTTTGAAGTTAAGGCCATATTTTTTAATTAAAACAAGTTTAATATCAATTTAACGTGTAAACATTAACGAAATTTCTGTAATTACAATAATTTATAAAATTTATGTAGTTTACGGAAAAATAACACATTTTATATAACTAAAAAAACTCAAAAAATACAAATAAAAATATATTTATTTGCATAAGTTCGTGTAGTTGACGGAAATAAACCGTTTTTTCATGGTAATATCAAATCGGTTTTTGGTTGAATAAATATTCTATTTACATACAGATGAATCAAAAGCGAGAAGAACTAACCAGAAATGATGAACATGAGCATGATGGTAACCAAAAGTAGAGTAGAAGAAGATGATCTCTTGGATTTGGATTCCATTTTCTGTATTGAGAGATCAAATGTTTTTTTTTTGTCAAAAGAGAGATAACTGTTTTATAGTGTTTTTATTTGCTATATAAAGTAAATATCGTTACATATTGTGAGACATATCACCAACTAAAAATTAGTAATTACACAATTAATTTTAGTTGACTAAGCACATAATTATATGAAAAATAGCTAAATATAGAAGAAAGATAAAATTTGTCAGGTAAATTAATCATCTTTGACTCCTTTTTTGGGATTAATACTCTCTTTTTCATTTAATGTTTGAAAAAGAGTTGTGATTTTTATTTATTGATGAATTTAAAAGATTTAGTGATGAATTAACGGTTTGATTGAAACTAAAATATTTACAGAGTAATATTCTAAAATAATATATTTTTCAAAAAAAAATTCCAAATCTTACACTATATAATTAATTCTAAAATAGCACAAATAATTTTATAAAAACTATTTATTTATTCTAAATAAATTATACATAAGCTTAAAACATTATATTTTTATTTATTTTTTTATTTAAGGTTTAATTTTTTCTATTAAAATAAAATTTTAATATATTTTAATTTAAATTTGTGTTATTATTGAAAATTTTTGATGCATTAGTTTTCATACGAACATGAATGTTAATACTTTTATTATTTCTAGAATATTGATTTTTAGGTACTTTTATTGCTCCAAAAAATTGATTTTTTTAGAATTCATTGTATATTTAATAACTAATGTTAACTAAGTGTAAGTTTCACAAAATATTAATTGAGAATATTTAACTTCTTACTTATTACTGATTTGTTGTTATAAAAAGTGTGTAGAATGAAAGAGTAATATATTTATAACTGAAAATTAATTTTTTTTTAAATTTGTGTGAAATTTTTAAAAATTATTTATTTAGAAACAGAAGCAATAGTATTTTGTATCTCGAGTATATTACAATTATAATCCAAAACGTAAATCTTATCTTATTCCAAATATAATAATATTAGTTTAAATTTTAAAAACTAATATAAATTTGATATTAAATATTTTAAAGATTCTTGTTAATAAAAAATTTATTCCTTAAATTAGAAAAAAAAATCCAAATCTAATATTTTTATTTAATATATAATATATTTATGGTAAATATATTTGTCTACTAAATAATTTCTGATATTTTAAAATGTTTAAATTTGAATGTTAAATTTAAAATAAAAAATTTAAAACACGCTATTTATGGTATTATTTTTAATTAATTATTTAGTCAAACCATTCGATTATATGAATTTCCATATATGGCTTAAATTATTAAGGAAAGGAAGTTAACCTGAAATGACTAATTTAATTAAATTTTAACAAAGGTAACGGTTTAATCATATTGGATACATACATTGAATTGTCCTTATGCGTTTCGATCTGTCTATTTATAAAGAAATAATATATATATATATATATATATAATATTTTCTTATCAATCTATTCGATCTATTTACTAAACATAGTAAATAGAGTTTTTGAAGTTAAAAAGAAAACAATACACAAATTTTCTTCAAATTATGAACATACTGTTGCATGTCAACTAATTTGTGGTATTTATAAAATAAACTATTTTGTGGTTGCATGCATTTTAAAGTAATCATAATAAGATTCTTTTTTAAATTTTCCTTTTTTTAAGTCTAAATCTAAATTTTTTTTTTCCTAAACTACTAAAACTAAGAGACATTTATACATGTACCTCCTAGAAATGTCATTTTAATTTTAAATGGTAGTTACATATATATTTTTAGTCATTTTAAATAGTCAAAAAAATAGTTCGACTGCATCTTTTTTTATATGAATATGTTAAATTTTCACATAAAAAATATTAGGTTATTATACCGATTAAATAAATAAACTAGTAGTTCCACATTTATCTCTATTTTCAGAAATGTGAATTCGACTATACGTTTTAGTTATTGGATCGGTCTAAATGAAAAAAATATTATTTTTTACAAAAAACTGAATTTTATTATTTATTTTTGTCAACCACACGTTTGATATTTCTACCAATTATAATTGAATTTTATTATTATATTATTGTTCGTTTGCTCACCGTTAGTGGTTGTGGTCAACATTGCAGATGTGGCTGCGAGATACATTATTCGTTTGTCTACTATCGACGATTGCGGTTGCGGTTGATTGTAGATTTTTAATCGCACTGATATTTTAATCAGCGGTCAAAAAAATTGCAACGCATGACACAATATCTGACTATTGCGATTGACTACAGATAACCGAGACAATTAGATGAACAATAATTTATCGTAACTACAATCGCAAAAAATTACGATTAACAAACAAACAATACTAATGTCTCAAAAAAATCTTTTAAATCACACACATCATCCCAAAGTTGCTTTTTATTTTTCAGGTAACATAAATAAAGTAAAATAAAATGACTTTTATGTTTATTTGGTAGCATCCTCTAAATATCCTCTAAATATATATATATATATATATATATATATATATATATATATATATATTTTGTTGATATTTTCGTTCATGAATTTATCTTTAAATAAAAAAACTGCATCGAATTAGATTTGGATGAGAGAATGGGCTGACAAGACCGGCCCAGTATGGATCCATATAAATTACTGGGTTCGGTTAATTCAGTTTCAGCCGATTTTCTGAAAAAAAAAATCAATTAAACCGAAATTATTGTTCTTTTGGTTTACACAGAGGTACTTCATTACTATGTTCTGTTGCACATCAATAAGCCTGAAAGTGGCTGATCTACTCAACCCAAATACATCAATGTCAATCAATACTCCAGCTAGAGAAATGTTAAACCTACCGAAGTATATCATCCTACCTAATCGTTGAGATATCAAGCGCATCCTCTTCCTCGGATTCTTTCTGCCTACCTCGCCTATCATCTCTTTTCATTGGCCAGTGATGGCGGAGCAATGGCGATGATAAGGCGAGAGAGTAACAATTGACAGTTCAGCAAGATAGAGTCGAAGACTGAAGAACTTAAAATTTTCAGAGATGACGGAGAATGGGTGATGGAACACCGTTTTGGTGACTCCGGCTAGAGTAGCATTGAACCCGACGGTGCTGGTGATCCCAACCATGGCGCTTGACAGTCAGAGTCAGAGTCAGAGCCTTTCCACGAATCCGAGAACCAGAAAATCAAAATCATCTCTTTTCGTTAGAAAATAATCTTTACTATATTATTTGAAAAATAATTTTAAAAAATAATTTTGTTAATTTATTATTAATATAAATATTATAATTATTTGTTATCATAGTAATAAATTTTAAATATAAAATGGATTTAACTTATTATAATAATTATAATATATATTATTGTTATTAATTTGATTATAAAATCAATATATTTGATTAAACAATTATTTTTATTTACTAAATTAAATATATAAAATTAATATTAAAAATAACTTGAAATAAAAATAAAAATTATAAATATTAATTTATATTTATTAATAAATAATATTATATAATTTACGAATATTTTTCTTCACGTAAGATATGGATATAAATATAATTATTTTTTAAATATAAGCAATAAATCAGATTTAAAAGTAAAAAAATAAATCATATTTATTCAATTGAATATTAGGAAATTAATCTCACATTTAAAAGCAAGCTATTCTCTGATAAATTGTTTTTAATTAAATAAAAAATATTGTAAAATAAACAATAACATTAAGAAATTAAGACTACCACAAAAACCTAAATTATCTGTCTTTTAGTTTTTTTAAAAAAATCTCGCTGTTTTTAAAATAAAAAGCGATAAAGTACATTTCTGTAAAAATAAATTGAGTTAGATACCTGTCTATTTGTAAATTTATTGTTAAGATCTATTTAAAAGCTTTTGATTCTGCACACGAATTTTGCAAACAAAATAAACAAGAGTAATTGACTAAAACAATATTTCAATTTTTTTTAAAATATAATGTTAATAATTTAAATTTTGAAAATATCATAAATTTAATAATAAAATAACTACAAATCTTCTTAATAAAAAATTAAATTTTAAAATGAAAAAAGTGAATCTAAATATTATATTTTAATTTTATATATAGTTTATTTGAGCTAAATAATTATTTTTACATAATAATTTATATTATTTTATGGATTTTATTTTTAATATGTTAGATTTGGAAAATAAACTTAAAAAGTGCTATTAAATATAAAATTTCTAAAAAAACACAAATTATTATGTAAAAATAATTATTTATCTTTAATAAACTATATATATAATTAAAACATTATGTTTGGGTTTATTTTTCTAATTTAAGGTTTAAAGTTTTTTAATTAAGAATTTTTTTAATTATTTTAGTATTAAATTTGTGTTATTTTTGAAAATTTAAATGATTAGTGTTATATTTGGAACAAAAAATTTGAAAGAATGATATTTTAAAAAATTTCCTAAAAATTAAGTTTCAAAAATTTATTCATGAAATATTATTTTGGCGTTTAAATCAATTTTTTCCTCAAAATGGCTAATTTTTGTCTTAAACCCTAAAATGGTTGGGATAGGTTCAAAAAGTACATAAAATCAGCTTCAACGTTCTGCGTTGCGTTCTCTTTTCTCTCTCAAAACTCTCAAATAGCTTCTTCAATTTTCCACTTAGATCAATAGTGTTTTCGCATTTCTCTCCTATAACTAATCGTGCTTATGTTCTTCCTTTACTGCTGCTAAAGATTCGAGTGATGCAACAATATTTTTTGAAAGCCACTGCATTAAAATAAGTTTGGTCTTTGTATAGTCTACCATCTCCGCACATAATGTGGGTTGGTATTCTCACTACAACATTGTCTTTTTCGTTGTCTTCACTTTTTGGGTATACGTCGTGCTGAATCGATGACTCGTCGATAAAGTCTTGCACCAATTTATCGATCTCGAAAGCATCTTGGTAGATGTCCTCTTTGTCGAAATTCGGTTTGCCATACCCTTCACGAAGAACTACTGCCATATAGGATTTTACGATTTGGAGATTTTTTTGTTTTAGGGAGTTTACGATCTAAAATGATTAATTTAGCTTAATCAGATTTTTTTAATCTGGTCTAAATAGCCGAGACCATTGATAGAAATGATCCGGCAAGCGGAAAGTTTTACTGAAATTCTAAACCAATTTGTTTTTTAGAATAAGTTTTAATCCGATTTAATATCGGTTTAGTTGATAAGCGATGGTTAATAAATTTTAAACTAATTAAAACAGAAAGGTATAGGACAAATGTTTCGAACTTTAGATTTGAGAGTAATATGTTTCGAATTTTGGATTCGGACATAAATACGTTTCAAATTTGTAATTCTTTAAAATTAAAATTTTTAAAACGTTATATTTAACAAAACTATTCTGAATAAAAAAATAATTTTGAAAAAACTGTTATTGTATTCATATGAAAAAATTATATATCTAAATATACATAACAGTACGCATATATATATATATATATTTAATTTAAATTATTATATACTTAAAAGTTAAAATATTATACCAAAAAATGTTTATAACAGATATCTATTTAATAATTTATAAACACAAAACAATTTTTAACAATTATAAAGAGACTGGGATTAACTCCATTTTAGGTTCTTTGCCATTGATTTGGCATGATGTTTTCTAGTCTTTAATCTCTAATTATAGATTTGATAAAAAGAAATATGGAGAAGAGAAAAAGAATGAGAAGCAAAATGATAAGAAAACCGAGTTGGTCGGTCTAGTGGGGCGGGCGTGAAGGTAGAGAGAATTCGAGAAATTTGGCAAAGAAAGAAACTATTCCAACCATTTTTATTTCATATATATAATTTTTTTGAATTTAATAAAAAAGAAAGCTTTTTTTTTGTGTAGAAGACAGAGTTTCCTATCTCCATTCTTCCACCATCTCTCTCATCTTCTTCCTTTTCTCCATTAACATTCCTTCTGGTTTTTCTACATCTTCTATTCGTTATGAGGAGAGGAAGAGGAGGACCTACAACCATTGGATCCGTCGTTGTGAATCATAACGGATCTCTGAAAGAAACGCGTTTTAGAGGTGTGAGGAAAAGACCTTGGGGTCGTTTCGCTGCAGAGATCCGTGATCCATGGAAGAAATCTCGTGTTTGGCTTGGTACTTTTGATTCCGCTGAGGAAGCTGCACGAGCTTACGATGCCGCTGCTCGTAATCTCCGTGGTCCTAAAGCCAAAACTAATTTTCCATTCGATTTTTCTTCTCCTCCTTCTCCCCAACAACTCAACTACCAGCAACCACAGCAACAGAATCTGCGATTTTCTCCGTTCGTGACGAATCAAAACCAAATACAAGTCGATCCGTTTATGGACCACCGGTTATACGCCGGAGTTTCTCACCTTCCGGAACAGCAGTATCCGATTGTTAGCCGGCCGACTACCAGCAGCATGAGCAGCACCGTCGAATCGTTTAGCGGACCGAGACCAACGGCGACGAAACTTCCAACGACGACGAAGAGATACCCTAGAACGCCGCCTGTAGTTCCAGAGGATTGTCACAGCGACTGCGATTCCTCATCGTCTGTTATCGACGATGACAAATACGAAGACATCGCATCATCTTCTCGACGGAATCCACCGTTTCAATTCGATCTTAATTTCCCTCCGTTGGATGATGTTGAATTCTTCAACAGCACATACGATCCTCACTGCACCGATCTACGTCTCTGATGAATGGGTAAACAAAATCACATATCCGTGATTAGATTCAATGAAAAAAACGAATCCCCATTTCAAAAAAGAATTTTTTTTGTTAATTTTCTGTTTTCTTGATCTCATAATATTTTAACTATGCGGGAGAAATAGAAAGAGAAGATGAAGAAGAAGAAGAAGAAGAAGAAGAAGATGATAAAGCTTGTGCTGGTTCTATTTCTTCTCTGATGATATTGTAAGAGTATTATCTATATGATTATTACTTATTCAAATCTTCAATCAAGAAGATGAAGACGAACGATGGTCTGTATTTTGTTTGTTTTACTGTAAGAAATCAGATCTGGGTTTTCGTTTTTTTATCTGGTTCTTGAAGAAAAGATCAAACCATCTTTGTGACATATACATTTAGAACTAATGATTCTAAATAATCTAAATCTAGAATCTTTTTTTTGGTAGATTTTGTTTATCTCCTTCAATTTCATGAGCAAATCTGCATATTTCTCAGTAGTTATACAAAATGACATCTTTGGCTTTGTTTTTGAATCAAATTTGATGGGTTTCTGGTTAATAAAGGCAAGTTAGGTTTATGTCTCGGCAAATAATCCGAATCGAATAAATCGAACTGAAAAAACCAAAAAAACAGATTTCGGTTGGTATTTGAATATAAAAAAATAACCGAACGGATATTATTTAAAAAATTATGGTTTTTGGTTAATAATTGAAATTTAACCGAAAGCTAAAATAATATCTGAAAAAAATAAATTATTTTTGGTTATTTAATGTTATCTAAAATATTTTGGATATTTCATTTATTTTTTATTATTATTTTGTTATTTTTTTGTTATTTTTTATTATTTTTTTGTTATTTTTTGTTATTTTTTAGTTATTTTTTATTATTTTTGGTTTTTAAATTTAATAATCGAACTGACTAAAACCGAAATATAACCAAACCGAAAACAAACCAAAATATAGAAATAACTGAATGAATTTTTAATTTTATCAACCGAAAAATCAAAACTGAAAATAACTGATCGAAACCAAACCGAATATCTTATATTTCCACACAATTATTACTAGATATGGGTTTTTTGGTTTTTTCGATTTATTCAGATCGGTTCATTCGGGTTTTGGTTAATTCGGTTTTGTAAAAAATTGACCGAAATAGAAAAAATAAAATTCGGTTTGGTTTAGTTAATCTGTCGGTTTTATCGGTTCGGTTATTAGTGTAAAAAAATGTTTCGAAATAAACCAAACTCAAAATTATTACTAAGCTGAGATATATCTTATATTTGTCTGCTATAGTTTTGAAATTTTGAAAGAGTTGTGTTATTTTTTGTAAAGGTAATTTTAAGTTTTTTTGAGGGGTTAAAGAAGTAAGTTTATAGGTGAGTGATCTGAGACAATTTGATTCGGTTGAGTTTGGTGGGCAAAATGAAGTAAATTATGATATTTAATTGAAAGGGTATTCGGTGGCAGGCAGATTCGTTTCGTGTTTGACTCATTACATTAGATTTTGTGTTCGGCGTTACACTAAAATCTGCTTTTTTATTTCTTTTTCCCTGCCACGATTCAGACACGTTGAAACAACCCACACAAATTTTTTTAACTGTTTTATTACTTATTTATTACAATACCAAAAAAAAACTATTACTAGAGAAAGAAAGTGATGAAACATGTAAGGTGAATTAAATGTAATTGCAGTGATTTTGCAGAATTGTCTAATTTCTAAAATATACGCAGAATCTCATATTGATTCTGTCATTCCATAAGTTCGTGGTTTAAAAAAAATAAAATTTTAGTATAAGAGATTATTTAATCTCCAAATTTGGAACTTACTCATAAAGATTGAATGTTTCATTTTGAGTAAAACTAAAACGAAAAGAAAAGGGCTAAATAGTTTTGTTCAAAAAAGAAGAAGAAAAAAGATAGTGATAATGGGCTTGGGCTATCAGTAATTTTGGGCTGGGCTTTTTGGAAGACTCAAGTAATTGCCACACATCTGTGCTGTGTTCATTTTAAATATGTTGATCAATGTATTCAACCAACCCACGGTGATTTTGTTTTAAGTCAAGCCCTAGATTTATATCTGTAGGAGAAAAAATACTTGTAAATTATATAATATAAATTTATTATAAAACATAAATTAAATATTTATATAATTTTAAATTTTAATATTAATTTTATATATGTAAATTAAGAAAAGAAAAATAATTATTTTTAACAAATTTTGATAATATTTTTTGGTTATTTTAATAAAATATATTTATTTTTCTAAACAAATTAATAACAATTATAATTTATTCTAGTAATTTAAACTCATTTATATATTTATTTAAAATTTAATATAATTTAATATTTTTTAATAATATTAATTTAATAATATATGGAATATAGAATTTCATAATTTATATCCTACCTATGATTTGAAAATGTAAATATAATTATATAAATCAAAACAAGCTTTATCACATTGTGATTTGTGAGAGAAAAAAATGGTTTGATTACTTAGTTAATAACCTTTGAGTTAATAATAATCACGTATTCAATTGATTATAATCACCAATTGAGTTATTAGACATTCCAGATGCCTGAATTATACTTTTCTTTCAGAAAACTTAAAAGATCTCTAGTCGGTGGTCTTAAAAAAAACAATTCTTTAAAGATTCGTATAAAAATATTTTAATATAAAAAATATTCTTACATTTTTTAAAACGAGTTTAGTAATGATATTTTGTTTTCTTACATTACATCAACTAATTAAAACTTAATATGGTTAATGAGGAAAAGACAAAACGGCACGGCGTGTGGCTATGCTTCTTCGGTGAGGTGAGAAAAAGCTAAACACATGCTAACTGGGACCAACTCAGCAACAACTTGTGTTCACCTTCTGCTTTATTTAATCGTCTCATACTCTGAACATTTACAAAAGAAGAATGATAATTGAACGTACGCCTGAACAAAAAAAAAAATTGAATCTAATCGATCGAAACTGATCCAAAAAAAATTTTCAATTACTATTCAGTTATAAATAAATAGTTGAATATATATTATTTTAAAAAATGATGGTTATTAATTACTAATTGAAATCGAAGGAAATACAAAAATAATAAATGAAAAAACCAAATTATTTTAATTTATTTTCGTTCATCCAAAAATATTTCAAATATTTTGGATATTTTGATTATATTCGGTTATTTTTAGTTATTTTCAGTTATTTTTGATTATTTTTGATTATTTTGGTTATTTTGGGTTACTAATTATTTTCGATTACTTGAATTTTTTTGGTTACTCGAATTATTTTTGGTTTAAAATTTAATAACTGAACCGACCAAAACTTAGGTATAACCGAATGGACATTATTTTGGAAAATCATGATTATTAGTTACTAAACGAAACCGAACCGAAAACCAAATAATATCTAAAAAAACTAAATTATTTTCGGTTATTTTTGGTTATCCAAAAATATTTTAGATATTTTAGATATTTTAGTTATTTTTGGTTATTTTTTTTTTTTTTGTTATTTTCGTTTATTTTGGTTTGTTTTCGGTTATTTTCGTTTATTTTCAATTACTCGAATTATTTTTTGTTATCTAAATTATTTTTAGTTATTTTTGATTTTTAAATTTAATAACCGAAATGATTGAAACCAAATTATAACCAAACCGCTATCGAACCAAAATATAGAACTAACTGACTAAATTTTTAATTTTACTAATTAAAAAATCTAAAATCGAAAATAACCAACCAATATCTAACTGAATATCCAAATGTTTGTTAAGCTCTCAACATTTACTATTACATATACTGTTTAGATATCCACCTTACAAGACAAAAAACACCCACCTGACATTGCAACAAAATAAACTAACTTATAAATAGTAGTTCTAGTCTCGCTTCTCTTTACAAATTCGCGTTTCCAATCGCATATAAAAGGGTGGAACTACCAAACCCTCAAACGCGATCTTTCTCTCTCTTTCTCTCACACACTGTTTTCTCTCTCTCTCGTTTGAATTCTGATTCTCGCAGTGTTTTCTGAAGCGATCGTCCATGGCAGACATCAACAGCTGCGGCGGAAGGGAATCACTGATTAACCGTGAGAACAACAAGGTGTTCAATCGATGCGTTTCACACCAGGAAGACGAGCTACATAGCTTCCGTAAATACCTACGATGGATGTGCGTGGATCACTCAAGTCTATGGACAACGATTCTCTCTTGGACGATGTTCGTCGTGTTCACGCTCGTGGTTCCAGCGATTTCTCATTTCCTCCTCGCTTGTGCTGACTGCGACAGTTACCATTCCAGACCATACGACTCCGTCGTCCAGCTTTCTCTCAGCAGCGTCGCCACCGTCTCCTTCCTCTGCCTCACTAGATTCGTTAGCAAATATGGTCTCCGCCGATTCCTCTTCTTCGACAAACTCTGGGACGAGAGCGAAACCGTTCGCCGAAACTACACCAATCAACTCAATGTGAGTTTCTCAAAAATTTCCCCTAATTTGAATTTTCCGTAATTTTGGGGGATTTTTTTCTCTGGGTTTCTTCCATTACATTCAATTCGTAAATTTTACAAAACTAAAATCACAAATCTTTTGTCTTTTTTAGAAATTCTGGATCGTATCCATTAACAACTAAGAAACAACTCATTATCTAAATTGGAGAACAAAGCAATTATTGTAAGAAATTAATATTCTATGGCAAATACAATGTTCAAAGTATAAAGTCAAGATTGAAAAATAAAAGATAATATAAAAGAGAAGATTGCTAAGAAAAATTATTAAAGTTAGGAAACAACTCGACGCATCTTACAGAGTTTGAGTCGCAAAATAGGCAAAACTGACTAATTTCACACGATAAAATTTTATATTTATATAGATATATAAGAAAGTTTGGTTTTTTTCTATTAATCATCAAATAAAATTGAATATCGAATTACCTTTAATTTTAAATTATTTCCATTCGAAATTAAATTTGAAAAATTAACTAATTATTTTATTATTTAATCATAATCAAACCAATTTTGACCTGATTTTGATCCGTTTTGACCCGATTTGGATCCATTTTTGACCTGTTTTTGATCCGATTTATACTTTATTTTGACCGAATTTTAACGGTGTTAAAACAAGTTGAAACGGGTCAACATCTGGATCAAAAATTTGTCAAAAACAGATCAAAATTGGATGAAATTTGGTTTACCATCGGTTTAGTAATTAAATAATTGATTAATTTTCTAAATTTTAATTTCGTGTGAAAATAGGTTGAAAGTTCTAGATTGGTGGAAAAATTCGATATTTAACTTTTATTTGACGACAACTAAAAAAAAATCTAAACTTCGTGTATATCCACGTAGATATAAAACTTCGTAGGTGGAATTAAATAGTTTTCCCCGCAAAAACAACAAAAGCCTAGAAAATCTTTAACATAAACTCTATTGCTACTTTCTTCTCCAACATTTTTGGGCGAAGAAAAAAATTCTGGATTTAACATATTATTACTTGCTCCACAAGTATTGCAAGTGAAATATCTAAAAAAAAGATCACAATTGTTGTAAATGTTTTCTCTTTTGTTGTACAGACTTCGCTTCATATAGTGTCCTACTTCGTGATCCCTTGTTTCTTAGCAATGAGTGCATACAAAATCTGGTGGTACGCTTCAGGTGGATCTCAGATACCATTTTTAGGAAATGTTGTCTTAAGTGATACAATGGCTTGTGTAATGGAGCTTTGTTCTTGGCTTTACCGAACAACCGTAATCTTTCTTGTCTGTGTTCTCTTCCGTCTCATTTGCCATCTTCAGATCCTACGTCTTCACGACTTTGCTCAGTTATTTCAGATTGATTCAGATGTTGGTTCAATCTTATCTGAACATCTCCGTATCAGACGTCATCTCAGAATCATCAGCCATAGATATCGTTCCTTCATTCTATGCTTATTGATTCTTGTTACTGGAAGTCAATTTTCTTCTCTGCTTATTACTACCAAAGCCTATACAGAAGTCAATATCTACAGAGCTGGAGAACTTGCTGTAAGTTTGTAAATAAACCCATTTCGAAACAAAAGAAAACTAAGATTTTGTGTGCTTATTCTCTTTCATCTCAGCTTTGTTCCATGACATTAGTCACTGCACTTTTGATACTGTTACGAAGTGCATCAAAGATCACACATAAAGCTCAAGCTGTTACATGTTTAGCTGCGAAATGGCATGTATGTGCGACGTTAGAGTCTTTTGAGACTGCAGATGGAGAGACTCCAACATTGGTTGCTAGAAACAACATTGATAACAACAACAAAGGCCATGATATAATTACATTAACAGAATCAGATAGTGAGGATTATGGTGACGAAGAAGATGATCTTGACAATAATAACATCATTCCTGCTTATGCTTTCAGTACCATCTCATTCCAAAAACGGCAAGCTCTAGGTAATAAGAAAACGATACCTTCTGCAATTACTGCTTTTATTAATGGTTAATTTACTGAGTTATGTTTCTTTTGGATTTTGTTTATAGTGGGTTATTTCGAGAATAACAGAGCAGGAATCACAGTTTATGGGTTTACACTTGATAGAGGAACACTCCATACAATATTCGGACTTGAATTGTCTCTTGTTCTTTGGCTACTCGGTAAAACCATTGGTATTTCTTGAATCTCTTATGGGATCATCAAGAAACCTCTTTGAATGTTTTTTTCAAACTGAAGTCTAAATCACTTTCAAATTTTCATCACTGTAAATCAATTTCTCTATCTTTTAAATTCATCAATGTGTTAGTATTGTTATAGTGTTCATGTTTTGTAAATTAAATTCTATATTTTTCTAAGACTTGTATTACGTTAGGTTTACTTCCGTCAACTATACAAACTTATGCGACTAAACCTATTTCCACCAGTATTTTTTGGGTTTTCTTTTAACTACATATACTGTATTTTTTTTCCATAAATTACACAAACTTCATAAATTATTCTAATTTCAGAAATTTTATTAATGTTTACACGTTAAATAGCTACTAAATCTGGTTATAATTCAAAAATATAGTTTTAATTTGGGTTTATTTTGAAATTAAAACCAGATTTTCAAAGTAAAATAAGGTTTAATAACAATTTAACGTGTAAGCATTAACAAAATTTCTGTAATTGGAATAATTTATAAAGTTTATGTAGTTTACGAAAGAAAAAAATAGTTTATGTAACTTATAAAAAACCCAAAAGTACGAGTGAGAATAGATTTATTCGCATAAATTCGTGTAGTTGACGGAAGTAAACCCTATTACATTTGAGAAGAAGAGCTAATTAGTTTAGATAAACTCGAAATCTCAAACTCAAAATGAAACCTAAGGCTTCAAATTCTCAGAAAGCAAAACAAAAAGAATTGAGAAGAAAACTCTTTCTATGTGCATGTGATTCCTAATGAGGATTTGCAGAAACCTGCAACATATCTACTTACAATACTAATATAAAGTCATCTTACTTTCGATTTCTCTAATGATGTTCACAAGTTGGTCCTGATTCAAGTTTTTCTCTAAGTATGCATCCATTCCAGCTTCTATGGTCTCCTTTGCTTCCTTTGAACTCTGATCATGACCAGATACAGCTATAATAGGTATATGTACACCATATTGTGTCTCCACTTTCCTAATCTCTCTTGTTGTTTGATATCCATCCATTTCTGGCATCTAAGCATGAAGATATTCATTAGAAATTCAGCCATTTGCGATTGTTTTTATTGAATGATTATCAGTAAATTACCTGGCAGTCCATGAATATGTAGTCAAAAGGAAGCTTATGTATTGAACTTTTGTCTTCTCTTTGTTGAAACCATTCACTTACTAATCTTACTGCTTCTTTTCCATTGTTGCATTGTGTGACCTTGGACACTCCCATCTTCCCCAGCTTTCTTGCTACAATGGAAGATGTTATATGATTATCATCAACGACCATAACTCTCTTTCCTCTTAAGAATTCATCTTTATTCGTGTTGGAGGTTCCTTGCTTTTCTTCTTGGATCCCAATGGCATTTCGACCGGTACGTACTGAATGAAACCAAGTCTCCCTCTCTGATAATGTTGGTGCCATTATTGATTTGCCTATCTTTTTGTTATACCTTGAACTTGTCCCTTCTTCTTGGATTTCACACCTTTTATGTTTTGGTGATGTCTCTGCAACAAGAGACTGTCTCAATAGTGATTCTTTTTGCAACTCAATAGGTGTTTCGTTTAGTAGAGTTCCTCCAAATTCAGGCAACATCTTCAGCACTCGGTTAAGACGTGTTCCATGTAAAGGTTTCGAACAACTAATATCCCCTTTCTCACTTCCAGGAGCACTCGGTTCATTAAGCCAAACAACTTTACAAGATATGTTATGGTTCAAGCCTCTTCGAAACTGTTCTACAATATCATAAAGCTCAGAAAATGGTCCTGCTTTTGCATCAATCACAAGAAGGACAAATGCATAGTAACTGCTACTTCTCTTTTTTGGAACCTGGCTTCTTGAATCAATACCATCCATGCCAATCAGAGGTAACTCCCTTGAGCTCTGGCTTATTAATTCATTTCTCATACTACACTCTCCTTTTCCCATGGAACTATGAGGTGAAACCCCGATAAGTCTCTCTAAAGCATGACTCAAATGTTCCCATTTTTCAACCATTGTAACTTTGATCCCTAGACTCTTTATGTATTTCTCTGTAACTCTTCTACGTTCTTCATCTTTCAATAGGAGAACTACTCGAGAACCTACCTGTTTTGGACTCGAGCTGAGACAGTTGTTGAATCTTGGGCTCAAGTTCCTTAAGTTCATGCTACTTCCCAACGAAGTGTTTATAGTTAGCCCGAGGTTCGGTGTAGATATGTAATCTCCTCCTGCTTCAATGTCCTGTCCCATTTTCATGTCACTCATTGTAGCATCTGAAGTTGCCAATAAGACATTGAACTGGAAACATGTTCCCTTCTCTCCCATGGCCTTGTCAATGATTCTTATCTCTCCTCCCATTAATCTTACCTATAAAAGAAAAACAGATTAGATTAGATTCCATTTCCCTTTTGGGGAAGAGAATCAATAGTTAAGTTTAAGTGCTTACTAGAGACTGCACAATCCCAAGTCCTAATCCAGTTCCTTGTTGTCCTTGAGCTGTTTCTCTTACCTGAACATAGTTTTCAAACACCGATTTACGCATCTCCATAGGTATCCCTTTACCTGTATCATCAACTTCAAACACAAACTCCATCGTGTTTGCATTGTTTCTTATGGAATTCGAAATTTCTATCTCATAGGTTGATGTCTGGTCTTTATTCTTGCAGAACATACACTTTGAAAACATGGATACACCTCCTTTAGTATCTGAAACCATGGCCACAGAGCTTTTGAAACCTGGCCTTTGAGCCCATGCTCGGATCGTAACGTGCCCATCTACTGTGAACTTAACTGCATTGCTAACAAGATTGTTCAGAATCTGTTTTAGTTTGCCACTATCACCTCGCACATTCGAGAGTTTGAGAATCGAGCCATCATGCAGATCCAAAACTACATCAACACCTTTTTTCATCGCGACAGGATGAAAAAAATCGATAACGTCTTCAAGAAGCTTCATCAAGTTGAACTCTTCTTCCTCTAACTGCATCTTCCCACTCTCGATTTTGCTCATGTCCAAAACAGAGTTAAGTAGATCTATAATAACAGCATAACAAAGACTTTTTGTTAAGGGACAAAAAAATGATAAGATGCATAAGAGAAAGTTCAAAAAGAATGAGAGTCTTACCAACCAAATCTATGGTGCATACATTCACTTGCTTAAGACTAGTGTCTAGATCGGAACCAGGTTTAACTTCTTGACGGCATAGGTCAATCAAACCAGTGATCCCTGCAAGAGAACCTCTAATATCATGGCTAGCTCTTGCAAACGCTTGACTCTTGTTCATGCTCTTCCTCTCAGCTTGTTGTGTTGCTTCCATTTGGTTTATCAACGTTGCACGCATATGCATCTCTCTTCTTGTTGCTTGCACCATGAAAATCACAAACCCTAGAGGATACAACACGCCCAAAACCATTGTTGCTATAAGAAGATACATCGCTGCGTTCTCAGTGCTTGGTCCTCCTCCTTTGTTGGGAAACAACAGTGTGTATCTCTGAAATAAACAAAACACCCATTTATATGAATGATGTGACGAATATATTCTATTTACATATTGATGATATAACATTTACCAGAGACACGCCGGAAATTTCAAGAACAGAACAAAAAGCTTGGTATTTTGATCTTTCGATCTCCACTAGGCAACCATCAGAACTACAATTCCCATGGATGCATTGATACCGAAGGGATTTTGATTCTCGACCGAAACAAATCGAACCACTGGAGATATAGAAAGAAGTATTCAATGAACCTTGACTAACAAGCAATGTCCCTTCTTTAGTCCACACGTAAAGCTCTCCGCCGTGCAGATTCAAACTGTTGAAAACATCAGTTAATGTCTTAACAGGAAACCCTAACGAAACAACTCCTTTCTTGTGTTGTCTCAAGCTAACCACGCTTTGAAACAGAGTCTCTTTATCTTCACCTCTCAAACCCGTTCCCACAAAGGCGGTGGTGTAGTTTTCACGTGCTGCTCGGAACCAGTCCGTATGGATCACATCTAACGACTGAGATTTCGTTGCATTTCCGATGAGACGACCGGTTATCTTATCAACAGTTTGAGTGTACCAACTGTAATCTCCACCACTTGAAGAATTGGCGAACAGAGCTACACTTGTGTTTACTTCTGTCATGTAAGAAAACAAAATCCCGTCTGTACTAATATACGAAACTTGTGAGACTTGAGGAACCGTTAGATAAGCTTGAAACAACATCGGTGCGATCTGACCATAAACAACAACAGTTATGTAATAACTTTAAATAGTTACAAGAATATGAGTTGATGAATGTAATTTACCAACCTGTGTTTGAATCTCTGTGAAATAAGTGTAGTTGTTGGTGAGATAGGAATCTATAACTCTGGCTAAACCGATTGTAGATGAATTTTTGTTCATATAATAAAACTGTCCGATGTTTTCAATCTCGGAAACAAAACTTGACCGGAGATCTTGAGTTAATACAGCCACGTCGTTTGTTATGTTCTCTGTTGTTTTACGCCAAATTGTAATCGGTATGCATCCAAAAACGACCACCACAAGTGCCTAAATTTATTCAATAAATATATCTTTGAAAATAAAAGAAAGGAAATTCAACAAACTGATACCTTAAAACTTTATAAAAATACAATAAAAATGAACAAATAACCGTAACACACATTCCTAATATATTAATTAAAAATATTTTTTAAAAATAATTTTATTTTAACATGTTATTAAAATGTGTTATCACCATGTAACTACAATAAATATATAAATAAATTTAAATTGTTAAAATAACTATAATATATATTAATGCTATTAATTTGATTAAAAAATCAATATAATTTATTAAATTAATCAACAATGACTATTAACTTCAAGAAAATAATTATCTTAATTTATTTAATTTACACCTACCAAATTAATATTAAAAATATTATAAATAAAAAATAAAAATTATATAAACATATAATTTATATTTACTAAATAATAAATATTATATAATTTGTGAATAGTTTTTTTATGGAAAACGTGAATATAAATCTAGTTGGTTTTAAACTCTGACCCTATACATTTAGTTGTATTATACATTTTTATCTCTTTTTTCTCTTAATAAACATTACATTTTGTTTTATAAAACAGTTTAGAAATACCTCAAAAACATTATATTAAAGACATTTACCAAATAATCATCAAATTGATAAACAAGATTGAACGATAATAAAAAAAATTACCATGATTAAGGCGAACACAATAGGACGAGAAGTCACAAACTTTGTAACTTTCACCATTATTTATGTAAATTAGTAGATCAACCTAACAAAAATAAAAAAAATCAAAATATTTAATATAATTTATAAACTTTGATCCTCAAGATCCATTTCTATATATTAATCAATCTATATAAAAAACTTTTCTTTTTACAGTTTGATCATTGACATTTAGAGAATTATTTGTGGCAATAGGTGCATGTATATATAGATATGCAAAATACTATATATAACGAAAAAAATATAAAATACTATATATAGTTTTGATAAAATGTTTTCTTTGGAATTGGAGAGTGTTTTTAGAGTAAAACCCTATCTTTGCAATTGTAATAATAAAAAATAAATTTTACAAAACACCATTAAATTGTAAAATATTATTTTAAATATTGTTATAGCTAAATAATTTAAAAAAATAAACAATAAACATATAAGAAAGTTAAAATAGCCAAAATATTATAAAATCTAATACTTAAAAAATAAATCTTAATTACTTCATTTAAATAATTTATAACCCGGATACTAAAAATTACTTCATTAAATTTATAAAAAATAGAACTAAATTTTGAAAAATCCTAGACGAAAAAACAATTTTTAATTAATTAAGTTTTATTTTAATTATGTATACAAGAAAAATATGTACACAAGAAAATCAAAATATAAAACTAAATCTAATTAATTATTTAAAAAAATAGATACGAAATATATACACTTATTAAAATATGATTTAATGAATGAACATTAAAAACAATTTATAAACTTCAATAGAGAGAAGATAGTTAAACCACATGTTTGTCTTCTCTTTTTACTTTTTTCTGTCAAAGTTTGTTTTCTCCTTTACAAAACCCTATTTTTTAGGTTTTCATAAAAGCTTATTACAGCATAATTCCAATAACTTTAAACAGATTATGATCAACCCAAATATACTAACCTAAACAAAGAAGAAACATAGAGAGTTTAAATCATTTGAAAAACCTACAAAACAATTAATTTAGAGAGAAGTCACCTGAAACAGAGAAAAATGTAGAAAGTTTGAAGAAATTGCACCTAAACCAGATACTTAGATGTGACAAAGCTTATCAAATTTTGTTTAGAATTTGAAGAGTTTGATGAAAATGCATTTCTCAATGGAGAAGACAATTATGTATATATATAAATATACACATATATAGATTTTCCTTAATAATAATTTTATGAATATTTCTTATGTGTCCCAAAAGGGAAGAAAAAGAAAGTTAGTACAAACCAATCATGGTAATAAATATATAACAATCATCTTATTTAAGAAAGTGTCTAAGACTTATATATTTATTTTTAACCTATTTTAATATAAATTTACAAGATAATTTAATTTAAAATTTTCTTTAAACACAAAGGAAAAAAGTCAAACCATTTGGTTTTCTTGTAAAATGATCATATATATACAACACAAAACGAGGTTAAAGTTTAATGGTTATAAATAAATAAAAATTATCGATAAAATCTTTTAAGATATGAACTTTTGTATCACATTTGATTTTAATAAATTTGTAGATCACATAATAAATAAAATGAAAGTGAAAAAATTAATTTTTAAATTAGTTTTCTTTAAAAATAGCATAGAATTTTATTATATAACAAAATAAAGATTGTTGTAATTCGATAAAAAGAAACTCAAGAGTAATACTTAGTAAACAATATCTATGCAAAAAAATATAATATTATTATTAGGTTTTCACATTGAGTTAGTAATTATGTGGCATTCGTATTTAATTTTTAGAAAATACTAAAAGTATAATTTTCATAATATAAAATTGTAAAATTCGATACAACAATCCACCCATTGTGAAATAATACATATCATATGATTGAGATTTTAAACAAAATATGATATAAGCATATTGGGTCTTAATTTGATATTTAAAATTTTTATAGTAAATTAGTAATCTGAAAATTGTTTATGTAACTAATTAAGTAAGTCGTAAATGATAAATTATTCTCTATATATTTTATTTTAAATGATGTTTAGGTTTTTTGTATACAAATTAAAAAATTATATTTTTAAATTGACGCGTTATTTATTATTTACCTAAAATTTGTTAGCGAATAAAAAAACAAACGGTAGAACAAAAAGAAATAAAATAAACAATATTTTAAAATATCACTTTTTTAGTTTTTGTTTCCAAATTAGCATTATTATATTAAATTTTCAATAATAACATAAATTTAAAATTAAATATCTTAAAAAAATTTGTTAACAGAAAAATTTAAACATTAAATTGAAAAAAATTTAAATCCAATATTTTAAATTTATATATAATTTTTTTACACTAAATAATTTTTTTACATAATTATTTATATTATTTTTGAAATTTTAATTTTATATTACTAAATTTGAAATAAAAAATTTAAAAATACAATTTCAAAATATTACTCAATAAAAATTAGTTAATTTTATCTTAAAATTAAAAACATATTTAAAATCAAACGGAAAATTGGCTAAAACAGAAAATTTTTAAAAACTTTCGTGAGTAATTTTTTTTTGTATATTTGCTAATATAAAAATATACATCTAAATGTTAATATATTAAATTTAAATTTATCATTTCAAAAAATTTATCATTTTTTTAACATAATTTCGTGTCTTTCTCTCCTTAATAATTACAAAGCTAATGAAAAAAAAAGATAAAGAATTATCGAATCATTCAAAAACTCATGTTCAGAATAACATCACACCGAAACACTGGTTAGTAATCTTTTTTCACTTATATTAACATGTTCATATATAAGCTAACCACAATTACATAACTAAATAAATTATTTACACTAAAATTTTAAAAACTTGTAAATATAAAAAAAATTCTAAATAGTAAAACTAATACAAAAGAAAACTCACCAGCCTTTGAATTTTTCTGTAGATGATGATTCACAAGCCTTTGAATGATTCATCTGCAAAATTAGTCGATAATTCTTTATCTTTCTTTGATTTTTTTATAAAGGTATTAAGTAAAATCCCAATGTGTATAGAAGTGTATCTCTTTGATTTATATTCGATTTATATAGAAGTGTATTTCATGGATAAGGAAAATTCCTTGTCTTTTTAACAAAAATATTTTCCTTAATATTGTATACAAATCATATATTATGTATAAATTTTCCTTAAATATTTTAATAGAATATTTAAAATAACTTAATGTTATGCATAGAATATTTTCCTTACAATTTAAATATAAATTATTACAATAGAAAATTTATACAGCAGATATGTTATTAAATATTTTTAAAAATAGTTATATTTTAATAAAGTTATATAAAATATTGACAAATATAATGTATTTTCATATATATATATATATTAGTTATTTTACATATTTCGATAATTCAAGCAACAAAGTAACTAATATATTCTGATATGTAATTATAATTTTGAATATTTGTTTAATATCAGTTATAAATATAATCAATGTTTGATTTTTCTTATTTTTGTTAGGTTGATTTACTAATTTACAGAAATGATAGTAAAAGTTACAAAGTTACTGTTGGATCTTTGTTATTATCGTTAAATTTTGTTTAGCAATTTGATGACTATTTGAAAGATGTTTTTATTTGAAAGATGCCTTTGTGATAATGTTTTTGAGACATTTTTAAATTGTTGTATAAACGTAATGTTGATTAGTGTGATAAGGTGAATTAAATTATTTAAGAGAAAAAAAGATAAAATATATAATACAACTAAACATTTAAGGTCAGAACTCATATTGTAAAAAAATTCAAAAATCATATAATATCATTTATTTAATAAATATAAATTAGATATTTATATAATTTTAATTTTATTTAAAATATTTTATATTTTAATTATCAAGATATAGAAAAAAATTCGAATAAGCTTTCTTCCCTTATATATACATATTCATATATATATATATATATATTCTAACTATACTAAATAGATTATTTGCAATAAAAATTAAGAATTCAAAAACTTGTAAATATAAAAGAATTTCTAAATAATAAAACTAATAATATATATAGCAACAAAAGAAAATTCACAAGCAACAAAATAGAAAGAGAGTTTAAGTCATTTAAAAAACCTACAAAACAATTAAATTTGAGAAAAAAATGTAAAGAGTTTGAAGAAGTTGCACCTAAACCAAACACTTAGATATGACAAAGCTTATCAAATTTTGCTAAGAATTTAAAGAGTTTGATGAGAATGCATTTTTCTACGGAGAAGACAATTATATATATATATATATATAGATTTTCCTAAACTCAATTGCAATAATAATTTTATGAATATTTTTTATGTGTCACAAAAGGGAAGAAAAGGAATGTTAGTACAAACCAATCATGGTAATAAATATATAACAATCATCTTATTTAGGAAACAAGCTAACAATTATATTTTAATTTTTAACCTATTTTAATACGAAATTTACACTATAATTGAATTTAAAATTTTCTTTAAACACTAAAAAAAGACAAACCATATGGTTTTCATGTAAAATGCTTATATATATATATATATATATAACACAAACCGAGGTTAAATTCCAATGGTTATAAATAAATAAATACTATCAATAAAATTTTTTAATATATAAACTTTTGTATCACATTTGATTTTAATAAATTTGTAGATCACATAATAAATATAAAAGAATTTCTAAAACAATCGCATTTCGGGGGAGAAGACAATGGAGCAAACTAATAGTATATATAGCAAACTTATATATAAATTATTACAATAGAAAATTTATACAACAGATATCTCAAAATAAAATAATTGATTTAAAATTGGAACTTTATTTTTAAAATTTAAACGAGTTCACTTTTTATATTAAAAATGAATTTTCAATCAAATGGAAACAAAAATAATGCATTTATAAAATAAAAAATATATTCCACTAAAATTTGAGTACTTACCAAATTATATACATTGATTTTGGAAAAAGAATCATAATCATACATTAAAAGCTATAGAATGTGATAAGATTTTTAAAATGGCTAGTCGGATTTAGGAAAAGCATCATCATCAATATGGAATGTTTTTTATGCACAATTTCTTCACATGTTGTATATTCTACTTGCCATCCTATAAGCTCGAATTAATATAAACTAGATTTATATTCATATCATTCGTAGAAAAAAACATTTGTAAATTATATAATATTATTTATTATTAAATATTTATATGATTTTAATTTTGATTTAAAATTATTTTTAATATTTACGAGTACTTGTCAATAAAAAATAAAATGTATTCCAATTTTATTCAAATGAGGTTTTCGATAACGTATCAATAAGCTAACCCCATACTTCGAATTGTTTCATAAGCGGGTATTTTTTCCACATTCTTAGGAGTTCGTCTATGTTTCTTATTTATGAATATGATATTTTCTGGGATTATATATGTAAATTAAAAAAAAGAAAAATAATTATTTTTTACGAATTTAATAGTATTTTTGGGTTAGTTTAATAAAATATACTAATTTTCTAACTAAATTAATAACAATGACATAAATCATAATTATTCTAGTAATTTAAACTCATTTCTATATTTATTTGAAATTAAATGTGGTGATAACACGTCATCATGACATTTTTATTAATAACACGTCATTGTAAATTTTTTTTTTTTAATGTTTTTCAAATAATATATTAGAAATTTGAAACTAACAGTAGTAATGACACGTTAACATTGAATTTCCGTTAATAACACATAATAGTAAAAAAAATTTTAAAAAATATTTTTCAAATAATATATTACAAATTATTCAACTTTTCTATTAAAAGGTGCTAGTTTTCTGATTCTGATATTTCCAACAAAAGCAGCATATTAGGTGGTATGTGTCTTCTCTAAAACATTATAATACAAACATCTATCATATAATACCACAAACTAAGATCCATTATGGGTTTCTTAACCTTATAATATGAATCTAATGACATATTATTATCTCCCCATAAAATGTCTAACATAATCAGTTAAATTCGACTAGAACTTTCTCAGGCAAAGAAAACTCAATATCACATGCATATTCTTCTTTCTTCTCTCCGGTGAAGCTACCAAGGCCGGCATATTGACTTTCTTGTTTTAGCTTTCTTTAATATTCCTAAAGAAATCGAAAAAAACTCATCGATTCATGGCGAAACCAAAGTCATCATCGTCCAACAACAGTGAAGAATATAAATTATTATTACTTCCTCTATCCATAGAACCACAATCATCATCATCATCATCAGAATCTCCATCTCTCAAAATTTCAATCATCTCGACAGCTTCATTCATATCAATCCTCCTTTCTTCTTCTTCTTCACAACATCTCAACCCAATTTTCAACAAATTAATCATCTCCGCTTTACAGTTCTTCTTCCCTTTCATTTCCTTGTCAAACACGTCACCTGTTTTCTTTTCTCTAACCATTTCACTAACCCAAGTCACAAGACTCACGTTTTGATCATAACCTTTAGTTAAGTAATTCTCAGGGAATCTTCCTGTCAAAAGCTCCAAAATCAACACACCGAGACACCAAACATCTGTCTTCTTAGTTATGATCTGTCCCTTCTCGGGTCTATACTCTGGCGATTTATATGCAGTCATGAAATTATGTGCGTGCTCTGAAGTCATCACTGGTCTTAGAGCATAATCTGTTAACAATGGCTCCAATGATTCGTCCAAAACAACGTTTGATGACTTTATATTACCATGTGGGATCGTTAGTGTCGGTAACTCATTGAACAAGTAAGATAAACCCTTTGCTACTCCTTTTATGATCTTTAGACGTGTTATCCAATCCAATCCAGGCTGATCCACTGATCGATTCGCTGAAAAAAGTAATCATATGATCAAACGCAGAAATTGCCAATTGATTTGGAGATAAGAATGAGTCATCATAATGTTGAAAACATACCATGAAGATGGCTTGCTAAGCTACTATTAGACATAAACTGAGTAACTAAAAGCTTCTCTTCTTTTCTGTAATAGTAAGCGACAAGAGGCAATAGATTCGGATGGTTTAGTCTCCCTAACCGTCTCATATGTTCATGAAACTCTTCTCTTCCAACATTGTTCATAAGTTTATATCTCTTCACGACCAATGTTTGTCCGCTAGATATCGCTGCTTTGTATGAAGCACCAAACGTTCCACTACCAAGAACTTCAGCTGAAGCTTTCAGAAGATCTTGAAGACCAAATCTTTGAATGTTGTCTCGGACAAATAAAAGCCTGTTTGGATCAGACGTCGATCCTCTTTTGGCATGATTCACAACAGTTTCCGCAGATTCATTGTTCTTATTTGCGGATTGATGGTAATTGTAGCTCTCTATCCTTTCCTTGCCTGCAGAAGAATAAGCTGACAAGAAATTACGTCGTCTTGATTGAATGAAACACAATACAAGTGCGATGGTCACTAGTATTATGCCTATAACGATCAGAATGATCGATGTAGTGTAAAAAGATCCAGTCTTGTTCCCTTGTGAAGGAAGAGGAGTAGGTGGAGATCTTGGATCAATAGGAATTCCTGGAGAGGAAGGAGAACATGAACTTAAAGGAGGATCACACAAACCTTTGTTACCTACAATTTACCAAACATTAAAACATTCATGTCAATCAAAATCTCAAAATTATTTGAAGGTTATGTGCAAATCTTATTTTGAACCTAGATTTTCCGATCAAAACTCGAGTTATTTAACTTAAATTTAATGAACGTAATACCAATTTATAATGGAGAACTGATATTTATTTGTTAGTTCTACAATATTGATACTACGACCTATTTAATAATCTATCTCTTAAAATTCGGATGTTTATTTAAAACCAACAAATTTTTCTTTTATACATTTTTAACTTATTAAATCTCTAAAATCTTTATATAAATATCACATTAATACTTGTTCGACACACTCAACGCAGCTCTCGATATCCGACGAGATCAGACGTTTTTTGGAGATGTTCTTGGCTTTTCGAGAGTGGCGGAGATTTCCCGTACCAAAGGGTTACGTGTCCTAATTTCTGGGCCGGTTTTTTCTTGGGCTGAGCTCGAAGTTGGAGGTGCGAATCCCACCTCCAACATCTTATATAAAAATATATTAAAATGCCCCAAATTCATGTATACATTCAAAAACAATGTTATTTGAGTTATGTTTCCTATCAACAATATGTATTATGATTTGATGAGCATGTTAATGTATAGAACATTGAAAAAGTTACCTGCAAAAAAACCCGGATCCATGTTTCGAAGGCTTTCAGGTATGGGTCCATCGAGGTCATTGTTTTCAAAGCTAGCTAACTTGAGATCCTTTTGTTTAAAATATGGTATTTGGCCTTGAAAATGGTTACCATTTAGCCTCACCTCCAAAAGCATTGGCAAAGAAGCTAAAGAAGAAGGAATTGCTCCACGGAAAGCATTATTCGCCAACAAAATCTTCTTCAAATATGGCATATCTTGAAATGCATCTGCAGGTATCTCCCCAGAAAACCGATTATTAGATAGATACAAAGATTTCAATGAACTAAGCCTCTTAAGTTGAGGCATTGAGCCAGTGAAATCATTGTTCATGAAGCTTATGGTTCGTAGATTCTTCATAGGAATCAATGGTTCGAGGTTTAGTGTCCCGGTTAAGCCCATTCCTTCGAGTTGTATTCCCCAAACGAAATTGCTACAAAGAACACCAGACCAGTTCTCATAATTTCCTTTACATGGAGATGTTGATGCATCCCAACTATTTAAAACCGAACCATTTGCTAATGTGTCTTTGAATCTCAATAGACAATCTGCGTCCGAATCTGGCACAACCACCTGAGACATTACGACCGGACTTAACACGATGATAAAGATGATGAGGAAAATGGTAAAAGGTAGAATTTTCTCCGAGGCCGTGTTACACAAAAGCATAACCGGGTTCTCACAATTTCGCATTGCGGTTACAGGCGCAATGGAATCGATTTGAGCTATGTGAAATCTCTTCTTCTTCTTCTCTTTTGCGTGAAAGCCAAGAAATTGTCTGAATGGAAGAGAGAATGACAAAACCTACCAAGAATAGACAAAACAGTATGTAAATTGGTATAGATGTGATTTTTTTTTTCTCTCTTTTTTGGATTTGTGTCATCTTAAGATTATTATTATTAGGTGATAGAGATCTTTGGATAACCATTCAATAATCTTGTTTTAACTTTTTAAGTTATATATATGTAATTCATGTTGTTCCGATTTGTCATTTGCTATGTTTCAATCATTTTTTTGTCTCTACATATTTAATTTTTTTGTCAACAAACCCATAAGATGAGATTTAATTTGATATAACAAATATCAAGAATTAGACATTTTGATTGAATTAGTCTACGGGTTTGTGAAGTGATTAAACAACTAGTGTGTTTGAAGAGTTTTCGAGATTTTTTATAGCATTCTTAAGTTTTTGTTATAAATGTAATACTAATAGTTTAAATTTCCAAAAATACTATAAATTGAATAATAAAAATAATTAAAAAATCTCTTTTTAATAAAAAAAGGACAAATGTCTAAAATAGCACCTTTCTAAGTTTTTGTTCCAAAAATAGCATCATTAGTTTAAATTTCCAATAATAGCATAAATTTAAGATTAAAATGCATTAAAACTATATTTTAATAGAAAAAAATTAAATTCTAAATTGGAAATAATGAACCCAAATACAATACTTTAAGTTTATGTATAATTTATTTAAAATAAATAAGTATTTTCACCTAAGTATTTGTGCTATTTTTGGAAATTTAATTTTATGATGCTAGATTTGGAAGAAAAACTTTAAAAGGTGCTATTTTAGGGTATTACTCTAAAAAAAATTAAACTTTAAATTGGAAAAGATAAACCCAATCATAATATTTTAATTTTATATATAGTTTATAAGAAGTAAATAATTATTTTCACATAATAATTTCTATTATTTTAAGAATTTTATTTTTAATATACTAGTTTTTGAAGATAAATTTAAAAAAGTATTATTTTAGTGTATTACTCTAATATAAAGGTCAACTAGATTGATATCCAGTGGGAAAAATATTAGCAAATTATATAATAATATTTATTAGTAAATTTAAATTAGATATTTATATAATTTTAATTTTTATTTAAGATTATTTTAGGGCAATTGACTAAAATAGTACTATTTAAAGTTTTTGTTCCAAATATAGCACTAATAATTTAAATTTCCAAAAATAGCACAAATTTAATACTAAAATAATTAAAAGCTTCTTCCTAATAAAAAAAAATTAAACCCTAAATTAGAAAATATGAACTCAAACATTATGTTTTAATTTTATATATAGTTTATTTAAAGTAAATAATTATTTTTACATAATAATTTGTGCTATATTTGGGATTTTATTTTTGGTGTGCTAAATTTGGAAGATAAACTTAAAATAGTGCTATTTTAGGGTATTACTCATTATTTTAATATTAATTTTTGTATATGTAAATTAAGAAAATAAATATAATTATTTTTATAAAATTTAATAGTATTTTTTGTTTTTAATAAAATATATTAATTTTGTAACTAAATTAATAATAATGACATATATTGTAATTATTATAGTAAATTAAACTAATTTATATATTTATTTGAAATTCATTGGAATGATAACACATCAACATGATATTTATGTTAGGATGAATTTATTTTCTTAAAATATTTTTTATACTAAAAGTAATTTGATTCTTTGAAAATAAGTTTATAATATGTAAAAAAGGTTGTTAGTTCTTTGTAGAGACATAGCAAACGATTTTTTTTTCTTCTCAAAATGTCTAGTAAGGAAATTATGAATGACTTTGTAATTCCTTTTCCTCAAATTCTGTGACAGCGCAAGATTTTCCGACAGAGTAACTCGAAGGAAGACAAAACAAGTCAAAGACATTGATTCAATCACAAAGAAAATGAGAAATTAAATTCTATGGATAGAAGAAATAAATAAATAATTGAATTTCTCAAATTATTCAAAGAATACAGAATAGGTCAAACTTGGGTGGACCCATAAAATTGGTCGGCATAATGTCTTCAAATTTAACGTGTGAACTTTGAAAATAGACGACGGCTGCTGTTTCTGCTGCGTCCATACCATTGTGTTCGTGCTACAATGGTATCGATATCAGGTTAAGGTTTGGACTATTAGAATAAATCAATACTAGATTTATATCTACGGAGAAAAATATTCGTAAATTATATTTTATTAGTAAATATAAATTAAATATTAATATAATTTTAATTTTTATTTACAATTACTTTTAACATTAATTTTGTATATATAAATTAAGAAAAGAAAAATAATTATTTTTTATGAATTTAATAGTATTTTTTGGTTAATTTAGTAAAATATATTAATACTCTAACCAAATTAATAACAATGACATTGTAATTATTTGAATAAGTTAAGTCTATTTATATATTTATTTGAAATTTATGTAGTGATGAAACGTCAGCATGATAGTTCTATTAATAACATTTGAGAGTAAATTATTTTGTTAAATTATTTCTCAAATAATATATTAGAGATTATATAGTAACTTAAATCTATTTATATTTATTTGTAATTATTTATAAATTAACGTATTAAAAATTTTAAAAAATAAAAATTATTATTTTTGCAAATATAAAAAAAAAATTTGGTTAGTTGAATAAAATATATTGATTCTCTAACCAAATTAATATCAGTGCATGCATTGTAATTATTCTAATAACTTAAATCCTTTTATATAATTAATCAAATAATATATTAGGGATATCTCTATGAGTCATGTTTCTTGAAATTCTATAGGTTTCTTTCCTCTTTAGATTTTCTAGGTTTATTCTCTAAATCTCTCTCTTGTATTCTATATAAACTTTCCATGTATGTTTAATGTGAAAATCAAAATATTTTCTATCCTATCTTTGTTTTCTTTCTTTTTTTTCTATTGTTTTTCTTTTTCTTTTCACCATTGTGTGAGTTTTGGCGTCTCTGGTCATATTGATGGCTCTTCTTCCGCGATCCCTGAAACCGAAAAAGAAGGGAAAGAACGTGATAGGAAACCATATCCGATTCCATCTTTGAAACCATTCTCAAGAAAAAATACTAATACTCATAAACTATGGCTTGCCATTGAAGAACTCTTTCGTGCTCTTCCACTTGAGAATGATTTATGCACAACGGTGATAGGTGACCTCTCCATTCATGAATATTGTAAGAAGATGAAATCTTTCTCCGATCTCCTTGCCAACATCGATTCTCATATTTATGAACGTGTGCTTGTGTTGCACATCTTGAACGGTTTATCCGACAAATTCGATTATAATCATATATTGATTGGATTAGATGTCCATCTACTCGACATTTTACCTCTTGCTATTGTGTTTTTCTTGGTGGTAACCTCATCTCTTGGTCTTCAAAAAGGCAATCGATCGTTTCCCGCTCCAGTGTCGAGGTCGTGTATCGTGATGTCGCCTACGCAGTGGCTGAGGCTATCGTAATTTGCTATATGAAATGAAATTTCCTCTTTCTCGTGCAAAGTGGTGTATTGTGACAATATTAGCACTATTTATCTTTCGTCTAATCTAGTATAACATCAACACACTAAACATGTGGAGATTGATATCCATTTTGTCCACAAAAAAGGTTACGATTGGTCATTTTCGTATTCTCCACGTCTCTTCTGCTCAACAGTTTGCAGATATTTTCACCAAAGATCTTCCCTCTTCTCTATTCCTCAATTTTTGTTACAGTTTCTGCGTCCGTTCTTCCTGCTTCGACTCTAGAAGTATTGTTGAAACTTTGCCTCTGTTTTGGTACATTTCTCTTACACTTTGCTTGGATTAGTTCTTAGATTAGAGTTAGAAAGCTTAAGAAAAGAACACACAGATTTTACGAGTTCAGGATCCAAACTTGGATCCTTACGTCTCGCCGAGGATGAACTCGGAATCCACTAAGAATGAGTTGCTCAAACTTGAGCCTTTTACAACCAAACTTGTGTTTTTCTCTCTCTGGTTTCTCTCTATCTCTCGTCTCAAACTTCCTTATACAATAGAGTATCTTTCCTAAGTATTTATAGAGACTTCTAAACATACAAAGGTCGATACTCTCTCTTCCAACAATAGCCAGAGCAGACAACTTCAGTGTGCTTTAGTTGCAGGTGGCTTCTTGTTTGACTTTAGGACTTTGTCTAGACGACTTGGTGATAGGACAGTGTTCTTCCCAATATTCTTCCTGTCCTCAATCCTTCTTCTGCAGAGAAACAGAAACTGTATGCAGAGTCTTTTTGATTCTGTTGATTTCCCAAAATAGCATAGACAATTCTTTGTCCTGCATTCTGCATTCTTTCCTCAACTGTTGGTCGACTTCCCAAGAGATGATTTTACTCTTGGTAAACTTCTGAAGTTAATTTCTTTCTTGAGTTTAAACCAACTGCTTTCTCACAAGTATATTAGAATAAATCAATGTATTTCCATTAATGTATGAGTCAAATATCTCTTGAGATTCTCTAGGTTCATTCTCTAGAAATCTCTCTTCTAATCTATATAAACTCTCTTATGTGTGCTTAGTGAAAAAAACAAAGTATTTTCTCTAAATAACATGGACTATCGACATATAGCTCAATATTTTCCTTTAAATTGGAGTATGCAAATCATAAATGCTCAATTTAGATAACACGAAACAAAATTGAACATTTCCTAAAACTTTGGTAAACATGTCAGCGATTTGTTCATTTGTACAAACATAAGGTGGTTTTTAGAAGTGCATCGCAAACATGGTAACAATCAATTTCTACGTGTTTGATATGTTCAAGAAAAACTAGATTATTGGCAATTTGCATATAGTCGATTGATTATCACAATACAAAGGAGTTGGTTCGTGTTGATCAATGCCAAAGAAAGTAAAAAAAAATGAAGCCACTTAAACTCCTTAATTGTGAATAATATAGAGTTATATATTTGGTCGAGTAACAAGCGATTGTATATTGTTTCCTTATTAGAACATCACTAAGAAAAAAGACATAATGTGATAAAAACATCTTGTTAAAAGGCATGCAGCACAATCGGCATATAAAAACTATTAATTTAAAGTTACCACCACTTTTATTTTGGGTAATTTTGTAAAATATTATATTTTTAAGTTTTTGTCTTAAAATTAATAACATTAGTTTATATTTTTAATAATAACATAAATTTAAAATTATAATACACTAACATTTCTTGTTAATAAAAAAAATTAAATCCTAAATTAAAAAAATTGAACTCAAAATATAATGTTTTAAGTTTATATATAATTTATTCATACTAAATTTGTGTATTTTTACATAACTATTTGTGCCATTTTGGAATTTTAATTTTAATATGTTAAATTTGGAATAAATTTTTTAAAACATGCTAATTTAGAGTAACAATCCAATCGTACAAAAATAAATAAAAAAGGAAATCCCGTTAAAAATTTCAAAAAGTGTTTTCTTGATAATTCTTTAAAATAGTATTTTTTTTAATTTTTTGTTCCAAAATAGCATAATTAGTTTAAATTTTCAATAATAACACAAATTTAAGATTAAAATGCATTAAAACTATATTTTAATAAAAAATAAAGTCTTAAATTGAAAAAATGAATCCAAATATAATATTTTAAGTTTATGTATAATTTATTTAGAGTAAATAAATATTTTTTTACATAATTATTTGTGTTATTTTTGGAATTTTAATTTTATAATGTTATATTTGTAACAAATATTTTAAAGTATTACATTCGAATAATGAGATAACATATTGTGAAAACATAATTACTCCAAACCTTAAAAAGGTAAATCAACTTAAAAACGTAACGATCTTGCAACATTGAGTATTTAACTGTGTTTCCTATCAATCCGACCATTTTTAAAAAAATCAGATGAACAAATTTTCTTATAAAAATGATGAAAATGGATATATCAGATGAAGGGATTTTTTCAGACTTGACTCTTCATTCTAGAGTACATTGTGATAAACCAATTATTTTTTTGAGAATTTTGGGTAAAAGTTTAAGTAATATATATATATATATATATATATATAAAAGTACATTAATGTGAATAAAAATATATAATAATACAATGAAAGAAATATTGTTATTTCTATGTTTATCTAGAAGAAGTTTGGAGTTTGTATTCATCTTCCATCGTATAGAAATATTAAATTTTTGTACAAAAATATTAGATTATTGAATCGATTGGTTTTTAGCCAAAAAAAAAAATCATTACTGATCTTTTAACAGAAAGCTAAAACTCATTGGTCATCGTAATTTAAAATTTTGTATTAGTAAATAAAGAGAAAAAAAAAGGAGAGAATAAAAAGGCAGAGAATAATCACAAACTTTTTAGACATAAATGTGACAAATGCTGCATCAACACATGGCTTGTTTGGTATCACTTCCTCGATATTTGCACTTGTAAGGACTCTTTTGCCCTCTCACCCTTAGGAAAACGATTTATCATTTGCTGTCAACTAATCATAATAAAATAATAATCTGACATTAAACCGGAATTAGACACGTTTTCTTATTTTATAAAATGAATTTATAACAAATCGTATTACAATGCATTATAAGTCGTTAATTTATATGTATAGTAGTGTAATTGTTCATCGATAATTCCAGGTTTCCAAAAAAGTAAACAAAAGAATGGTATAATGTTTTTCATACAATATAATAAATCACCATCATCCCTAATATATTATTTGAGAAACTTTTTAACAAAATAACCTTACCTTGACGTGTTAATAACAAAATGTCATGCTAACGTGTCAACACTACAGCGAGTTTCAGCTTAAATATATAAAAGGATTTAAATTACTAGAATAATTATAATACATGCCACTAATATTAATTTGGTTAAAGAATACATATCATTGATATTAATTTGGTTAGAGAATACATGTCACTAATACTAGAATAAATACATGTCACTGATTTTACAATACATGTCATTGATATTAATTTGGTTAGAGAACATAATTTATTCATCTAACCAAAAAATATTATTATATTTGCAAAAATAATAATTTTTATTTCTTTCACATTTTTATACGTTAATTTATAAATAATTTCAAATAAATATAAATAGATTTAATTTACTACCTTAATCTCTAATATATTATTTGAGAAACATTTTAAAAAAATAACCTTACTCGAACGTGTTATTAACAGAAATATCATGCTGACGTGTAATCACTACAGTAAATTTCAAATAAATATATAAATGAGTTTAACTTATTAGAATAATTACAATTATATCACTGTTATTAATTTGGTTAGAAAATTAATATATTTTATTAAACTAACAAAAAACTATTAAATTCGTAAAAAATAATTATTTTCCTTTACTTAATTTATATATACAAAAATTAATGTTAAAAATAATTTTAAATAAAAATTAAAATTAAAGAAATATTTAATTTATATTTACAAATAATATATAATTTATGAATATTTTTTTCCATGTATAGCGTGGGTATAAATGTAGTACCTTATTATTCCAAACACTTGACCATTAAGGGACTACGTCCAGATATCTTTAACATATAGTATTCATTTGAGAAACATATTTTAAAAATAACTATATAATATATAATAAATTTTAAATAAATATATAAATTAATAAAATAACTATAATATATGTCATTATTATTAAATTGGTTATATATTCACTATATTTTATTAAACTAACCAAAATTGCTATTAATTTCAATAAAAATTATTTTTATTTTTTTAATTCAGACATAATAAAATTAATATTAAAAATATTTTAAAAATATTTTAAATTAAAATTAAAATTATATAAATATTAAATTTATATTTTAATAAACAAAATATTATATAATTTATGAATATTTTTTATAGCGTGGATATAAATCTAATTATATAATAAAATTAACTTTTTTGTTCATGTTTCTTGCACTATATTGAAATTATGTATATATATCGTTTTTAATGGTCTACTTGTTTGATTTTTCATATATATATATATATTAAATTTATATCCACGTTCTTTGGGAGAAAAATATTCACAAATGATATAATATTGTTTATTAATAGATATAAATTAGATATTTATATAATTTTTATTCTTTTTTAAATTATTTTTAATATTAATTTTTTAATATAAAATTATTAGTATTTTTTGTTAGTTTAATAAAATATCTTGATTATTTAACCAAATTAATAACATATATTATAATTATTATAATAATTTAAATTCATTTATATATTTATTTAAAATTTATTGTGACGGTGATATGTTAACATGATATTTCTGTTAATAGTATATAAATTTATTTTTTAAAATAATATATTAGAAATATATTTTACACAAAAATCATTCATTATTATATTGTAGTATCACATTCGAATAATCCCTTTACTTTTGACACGTTTTTCATAAATAATATAACAAAAGTTATAAAACGATACACTACGAAAGGAAAGAAAATCCCTAAAACTTTTATTTTTTCAAGCAAAATAATAAACAACTGATAAAAGTACAGTCGTCATAATAATATTAAGTATTGACTGTTATATATTCTTACGCGGACAGTGGCAAATATGTAACTATGAATAGTCAAAGGGTGTGTTTCGTATATATAACAGATTAGGATAAAAAAAAATGTAGAAAATTGGGCATCAAGTGGTAGCTACAAAGCATTTCCCTTTTGATTCTTTGCGTTGAAGCTTCATATCAAAATCTCACAAATCCTCAATTCTACCTCTCTTCAAACTCAAACTCAGGTTCGTTTTCTTCTTGATTTCAAAGTTTCCATCTTTTCTTCTCTCTTCTTCAATCAATCCTCTGGTTTCGTTCTATTTGTAGAGCTTTGCTTTTGATTAAGCTTTGTTGAAGTTGAGTTAGGGTTGAAATCTTTGAACTTTATTTATTGGGTTGATCTTCAATTGAATACATATACAATCTTTTAAGGTTTGTTCTTTACTTGTTGTCACTATAAATCTTAAGATGAACAATTTTAGGGTTCTTGTTATCTTGTTCAGAAAAAAAATGTTGTTTTGTGTTTTGCTGGCAGATAATTTCCACATGGAGGCTACTCAGAAACATATTAGCCAAGATGGATCTTTGTTTTACCATCAACAATCTTCAGTCCAGAAAGTTGACATTTCTGTTCAGACATTTGATTCTTACTGCACACTTGAATCCTCTTCAGGCACTAAGTCTCATCCTTGTCTTAACATTAACAACCCCAACAATTGTTCTTCAACCACAAGCTTTTCTTCTAATGAAAGTCCGATTTCACAAGCCAACAACTCATCCCGGTTTAACGCTTCTTCTGAGTTTAATCATTCCTCTGACGACAACAACAATAACAACTCTCCGTTGAGCGGATCTTCCGGGACAAACAACAACGAGACAGAGCTTAGTCTTATGCTTAAAGATTTGGAGACTGCAATGATGGAGCCTGATTTAGACAACACCTCCTTTAATGGTTGTGGCCATCAAGCGGGGTTTGGACAACATCATAGAGTTGTTTCTTCAGCTATGTATAGATCTATGGAGATGATCTCGAGAGGAGATATAAAAGGAATGCTCTGCGAATGTGCAAAAGCTGTTGAAAACTACGATGTAGCTATGACTGATTGGTTGATTTCTCAGTTACAGCAAATGGTTTCAGTTTCTGGTGAGCCTGTTCAACGCTTAGGAGCATATATGCTTGAAGGGCTTATAGCTCGATTAGCTTCTTCAGGTAGCTCTATCTATAAAGCTTTAAGATGCAAGGATCCAACGGGTCCTGAGCTTCTTACTTATATGCATATCTTATACGAAGCCTGCCCGTATTTCAAATTTGGTTATGAATCCGCAAATGGAGCTATAGCTGAAGCTGTGAAGAACGAAATGTTTGTGCATATAATCGATTTTCAGATTTCTCAAGGCGGTCAATGGGTGAGTTTAATCCGTGCTCTCGGTGCTCGTCCCGGGGGACCTCCTAAAGTTAGGATAACAGGAATTGATGATCCGAGATCATCGTTTGCTCGACAAGGTGGACTTGAATTAGTTGGACAAAGACTCGGAAAGCTTGCGGAAATGTGTGGTGTGCCGTTTGAATTCCATGGAGCTGATTTATGCTGCACAGAAGTCGAAATCGAGAAGTTAGGAGTTAGAAACGGAGAAGCACTTGCGGTTAACTTCCCACTTGTTCTTCACCACATGCCTGATGAGAGTGTAACCGTGGAGAATCACAGAGATAGACTGTTGAGATTAGTGAAACGTTTATCCCCGAGCGTTGTGACTCTAGTCGAGCAAGAAGCAAATACAAACACCGCACCGTTTCTTCCCCGGTTCGTAGAGACAATGAACCATTACTTGGCGGTTTTCGAATCCATCGATGTGAAACTTGGTAGAGATCACAAAGAAAGGATCAACGTCGAGCAGCATTGTTTGGCTAGAGAAGTTGTGAATCTTATAGCTTGCGAAGGGACCGAAAGAGAAGAGCGGCATGAGCCATTAGGGAAATGGAGGTCGCGGTTTCAAATGGCGGGTTTTAAACCGTATCCGTTAAGTTCATATGTGAACGCAACGATCAAAGGATTGCTTGAGAGTTATTCAGAGAAGTATACACTTGAAGAAAGAGATGGAGCATTGTATTTAGGATGGAAGAATCAACCTCTTATTACTTCTTGTGCTTGGAGGTAACCCCAACAGCAAACCTAATAAAAGTTAACTTAATATGCTTTATTTTGAGAAATTTCGAAAGATTAGAATATATGTTTGTAAAAGTAAAACTCATGATCCGAAGAACACAGTTGTCAAATGTTGTAATAGTAATATGTTTTATGTTTTTATGTTCACAGTGTAAACTTGTAATAACTCTTTGTTTTCTTTTATATGAAAAATTAGTGAAACTATTATCTCTCATATATTAATTATCATTTAACAAAAAAAAATTCATCTTGACATGATACAGTATTAGAATATTTTAATATTTTAATATTAAAATATTTTAATACAAATATTATGTAAATATAGTTTACTATAATATTTACGAAAATGAAATTAAATAATTTTTGTGATATAAAATATAAACACAATATAAAAAATATTAAATATTTAAAAAAATTATTAAAAAAAAATATAAAACAAAAGTTAGATTAATTGAAATATTTATCATATTTATAATTTTTAATTTATTTAATAATATTGTCCATTCAAAATATATATAATTTAAATATATATTGTATAATCTGATTATTATCTATTTTATTTGTATAATCAATATTAAAAAATTTAAATTATTTTTTTTACAAAATAAATTATATACATATCTAATTTATATTTACTAAATATCTAATTAATTATAATATAGAAATATTTTTTCTGCATGTGAATCTAAATTGAGTTTATTTTGATAAAGGACAATTGTTTAAAATACTACTATTTAATTTTTTATTCCAAATATAATGCTAATCATTTAAATTTTTAAAAATAACACACATTTAACAGTAAAATAATTAAAATTCTCTTTCTAATAAAAAAATTAAGCCATAAATTAGAAAAAGTGAATCCAAACATTATATTATAATTTTATATATTATTTATTTGAGTTAAATAATTATTTTTACATAATAATTTGTGTTAATGTATTTTATTTTTAATTTGATAAATTTAGAAGATAAAATTAAAAATATACTATTTTAAAATATTATATTTATCATCTTTGATAAAAGGAATCAAATTTTTTTTACTGTCGTTAATAAGCCCTACTTAAATATGAGAATAACGAGATTGAGAAATTGCAGATTTTCTGTGTTTTTTTTTTGTAAGAAATCATTTAAGTCTGTTAATGTAACAATTTAAATTCGAAACAATGATTCAAAATCATAATGAAATCACTGATGGCGTCATTGGTTATGTAATCATTCGTCACACAAAAATGAAATTTCTAGACGTTTTGTTTCAAATTATCTTTCTGGTTTTTTTCGGTTAGTTATAAAAATAGTCAAAGATTTAGGTCTATTTCTTTGACCCATTCAAATCAGAAATGATGATAAATGGTGGAGAAATGAATTTATTGTGTTTTTCCACACACATGAAGAAACTGAAATTTTGTTGGTTATGCAATAATTTCATGAAAAAACACAAACTTCTCATCTATTAATTATTTCACTTTCAAACATAGACTTGTGTCTAAAAAATAAACACATTAAAAAGGTTATTACTTTTGAATTGCTAATGTTTTAATAAATATCAAATTATATCGTTTTCAATTAATAATTAATATTTAAATATGAAATTTAATTGTACAAAATATAGAGAAAATCATAAATAATATTTAAAAATTATAAAATAAAATTATAAACTTAACTGTACAAAATAAAATAAAATTATAAATAATATTTAAAAAAAATTCTAATAGAGAAAATCTAAATTCGAAATTAGAAAAAAATATTTTAATTTTTTTATAATTTAATTAGAATAAATACTATTTTAGAAGTTTAATTTTAAGGTATTAGATTTGTAACAAAAAATTTTAAAAAATAAATTTTAATTTGAGTAATACCATAAAATAGCATCTTTTTAAGTTTTTGCTATAAATTTAGTATTTTAAACTTAAAATTCCAAAAATACCACAAATTATTTTTTAAAAATATATATTTACCATAAATAAATTATAAATATAATTAAAATATTATATTTGGATTTTTTTTTCTAATTTAAGACTTAGTTTAAGGTATTTTAATATTATATTTGGAAATTTAAATTAATAATACTATATTTAGAAGAAATATTTAAAACATTGTTATTTTTGTCAATTGTTCTTTTAATTTTACTGTGTTAGATTTGGAACAAAAAATTTCTATTTTAAGGCTCTAAATTATTTAGATATTAAAGTTAGTTTGTAATATACCACAATATCAATATATTTTATTATATTTATTAAGAATCTGTAAAGATAACTATTTTAATTGTTAAGAGTAGACTATCTCAAATGTTTAACTGTCTTCCTTTGATGTCTTATCTTATTATCTTTTAACTTTTTCAATTTGGCTTCACAACATCGTTTCTTCTGATAAAACAGATGTCTTTGTATAAAGACAACAAGTTCTGTTGTGAAACAGTACAAAGACAGCAACTTTCCAGTTGTCAGTTTCAGACATGTCTGCAACTTCAACAGGACATATCAAACTCAACCATCAACTAATCAAGGATCTACAGATTTAAAGCTAGCTAATGGATTAATTCGAGTAACAAGAGTGCATTTAAGTGGATGAGCCATGCTCAGGGACATATCTCCACTCTCTTCCATATTAACCTTATCTCCATTGATTCTCCAGTCAAAACACTGTACCATTGTTGCAATGGCTACTCCAATGAATATATAACCCAAGTTTGTTCCAGGGCATCCTCTTCTTCCACTACCGAAAGGAATGTAGTTCAAAGCTAACTGTTCTCTCTCATCTTCTTTCCCTTTTAATGGAGAAACCATGAACCTCTCAGGCTGAAACTCGTCTGGATATTCCCATGATTTCGAATCTCTCATCACTGCATAAGAGTTTATTATCATCGTTGTGTTCTGCGGTATATAAAACTCTCCGATCTTGCATCCTTCTGTTGCATTCCTCACCAAAATTGGGGAAGGTGGGTGTAATCTTAGCCCTTCTTTCACAACAGCCTGCAAATACGGCAGCTTTGAGAGATCTGTTTCTTGAACTAACCTCGTTTTTCCGACAACATATTCTATCTCTTGTCTCATTCTTTTAAGAACCTCAGGATGGTTAATGAGTTCCGCCATTATCCATTGTGTTGTTTGTGCTGAAGTATCTGTGCCTCCAAGGAGAAGCTCCTACAATGTAAAAAAAACAATGTTAAAGATTGTTTGCTTGATCTTTATGTGGCAGCCGAGTCGTTAAAGACCATGTTAATAAAACTCAAAGACATTACCACAAAAAGAGCTTTGATTTGGTTTCTTGTGATCTTAACCTCTGCGTTTTCGTCTGCACAAACCTCCAACAGAACATCCATCATGTCTCTATCCTCTTCCTTATTCGGATTCTCTTCGTGTTCCTTAATAATTCTCTCCAGCAACTCATCGTATCTCTGCGAGACCTCCATGATTTCCGTCTCAAACAGCGAGATCCCGAGCTTCTTGAGCAGTCGACCAACTGTGCTCGCTATAAGAAACTTCCTCATCAAACTAAGTGATCTCGTCACCAACTCTCTAACTTGTTCTGCTTCACCATTCTCCTCTGAACATTGCCTCCCCATTATCATTCTGCAAATGCTGTTATTTGTCAGTTTCATCATCTCTTTACCAACATCAACAGTCTCATTCTTCAACGCCTTTTCAAACAACATAGCACGGAAATTCTCAAGTTCTTCCCCACGCATGAGCCGTGTCTGATCAAGGGAATGAGACCCGAGAAGCTTTGTAACTAAGAGTTTCTTCATGAACCTCCAGTAATCTCCATAAGGAGCTGAGACAAAGCCAAAAGATCCAAAAAGGATTGATTTTTCCATTACAGGATCCTCGCGGACACGGGTAGCAAAGTTCAGGTCTTGAATTCTAAAAACTTCGTAGGCCATGGAGGCTGACGAGACTAAAACAATTGGGATATTAAAGGCACGAAGGTAAAGGAGAGGACCATACTTGGAAGAGAGTTTCTGAAAGGATCTGTGACATGGAACAGAGAGGAGAAGGTGAAGATGACCTATAACCGGTAGAGACGGTGGACTTGGAGGTAGATTACAGTCTTTTGGTTTCTTGAAGAAGAAAGTGGAGAGACAGAAGAGTGAGAATAGCCATAAGATGATGAAGATGAAACACAGCTGAAAGTCTACGGTGATTGTCGCCATTGTTGTTCAAAAATTGCAGAGATGGTTAATTATAGATGAAGCAGAATACAAAGATTTACTCTTTTTAGATCAGATCTTTCTTTCCTCGAGATCATTTGTGAAATTGATGAATTAATAGATTAATCTTTACACAAGGAAGAAAAATCAGGTTCCACATGATATAAATATATTTATTTACATAACATGTGAAAATATGTTGAAGACTTTCTTGGGTTAAAGAAAGAAAATATTTAATAAGTACCAATCCAAAACATCTTTGATCTGTTCTGAATCTGAACTTGAGCTTGAGACTGATGTGGAAGCTCGAAATTTACAGTGTTTTTAAAGCCACATATAAATTTAAGCTAAATAATTAGTTTAAGAAGGTCACATTCTATATGTAACACATTGAAGGAGAAATTAACTAACAATAATATATCCTGAGGAATATTTAAAAAAAATGATTTTATTATTATATAATTTTAAATAAATATATAAATAAACTTAAGTTACTAAAATAATTACAATATATGTCAATTTTATTAATTTGGTTAGAAAATTAATATATTTTATTAAATTAACAAAAAAATACCGTTAAATTCACAATAATAATTATTTTTATTTCCTTAATTTACACATACAAATATTAATATTAAAATAGTTTTAAATAAAAGTTAAAATTATATAAATATATAATTTATATTTAATAATAAACAATATTATATAGTTTACGAATATTTTTTTTCTATGCGTACAAATATAGTTTGGTTATATTTCTAAAGTCTAAACTCTAATCACTAATAATATTTGGGGAAGAGTAATTCGTTTAGTTTTTGCATCACCTTTACGTCAATATCAGAGGTGTGAAGTACGACTTCACTTTTCGTCGTATGAAGATATTAGACTATTGTACTGCTGCGTTGTGGCTTAGTGACAAAAAAACACTAACAATATTTAAAACCAAACATTAAACCTAAATACTATTCACCAAACTATAAATATTCAATCCTAAACAGAAAAAAACTAAATTTTAAACTCAAACCAAATATACAAATCTTAACCGTAAACGATACTAAACCATAACAATCAATTTTTCCTGCGTTGTTCGTTTGTTTGTCGCAGCGACCTGCGATCAGACGCTGCGGTTAGACGTTGCGGTTAGACGTTGCAGTGTTGTTGTTTGTTTGATCACCGCAGGTTGTCGCCGCATGTTTTATCGCAATTCTTTGATCGCAACCGCTACAATTTCGCAGCGGTTAAAATTTTTTATCGCAGTTTTCTGAGGTCGACCGAAGCGTTTGGCCGGATAACGTAGTCACAGTTTCCTGTGGCTACGAAACGAACAGTCTATCCCTTAATTGTTAACCGGCTCTTCTCATCGGCCAAAACAGCTTTATGTGCATACACAAATGTAGTATGTTGGTGGAACTAAAATCACAAGCCGACTTGACTTAGTCCCATCTTTTGGGACCATAGCCAAATAGGATTTACGCCTTCAGGGTTGGATTGAATGAAGATGTGTCTAAACACATTTTGAATTTGCTACAAGCTCAAGACAATACATAAATAGTTATATGATTTTTTGTACTTTTTCCCTTATTCACACTCTGTTCCAATGGATTTTTTAAAAAGCTTTTTTATGAGGCAAATGAATTACCTTAAATCGCTCCTTTCTAAGTGGTTTTCCAATAAAATTCGAAGCAAAAATACTCTAATTACTCCTTTTAATTTTTTTCGAATAGATTGAATATTAGGAAACATTGTAACCAAGTTTCTCCTTAAAGGTAATAGCATTTTCATAATTTGTCTTGGTAAAGCAGCTGCAGCCACTAGCTTTACGAAGTTCATTGCTCTTACTAAAACTGCCAAAAGGCAAAAACCGCAAAGATGAACCTTTAAAGTGACTTTTCAACGCATAATATTTCCATAGAGCATGTTTGTGAGAATTTTTTTTATCATTGTTTCTGTGAGGTTAGTTTGATAGCTTTATGTACTTATTGATCGTGGTGCTATATTTGTCATTGAGTTCCTGCATGGACGATCTCCCTCTGCATGGAACATCTGTCCAATCATAGGTCATCAATGCTTAGGACTATAATTTCTAATACCCTCAGATTCATAGTAATCCTAGATGAAGGTCCAAGAATTATAGAACCAATAATTGCTAATTATTTGGGTTATAGTTAAACACAGAAATAATCAGTTTTATATGAAAACCGGTGTTAGTTCACAAGAAATCATAGTTGTCACATACATATCTTTGTACATGTTAGTTTAAACGAGAATGCCAATCAAATATAGAAGTCTTAGTTGATGAATTTGCAAGAGCTCTCTGTGGAAGATTTCAGGATTGGCCACTCATATGTGCCATTGCAAATCTCTCACCTTGAAGTAAGTAGAAGTAAATTTAATGTAACGAGCAAGTGTCGATAGGTCAAACGTCATGTGATGGGACGCGCCGGTGTCGAGGAGCCAAGTGGTGTAGTCAGACATTATGGCTGGATTTGCTCATGGCTGTCACGACTGATGTTGTTGCGGTGGTCACCAAGTGTTAGGTGATGGTGGTGGCTGCCATGATGGGTTGAAGTTTTGGCTTAGAACAATACAAAATTCTGGACAGAACTTGCACTATGGCCTTGTAATCCATATGCTTGACATTTTCCTCGAACTTGTATTGCGGTGTGGTTGATTCTGATGTGATCTCCATGTTTGTCGATTCCTTGTGTCGATCGCATTAGCCACAATGGGTGTAACAGAAACTGATTCGGAGCAGAGTATCATGCTTTCACGATTCAGAAGGCGTTCGTGGAGTTCTGTGTATGAAATCTGGTTATTTCGACCATTGATGGTATATATTTCATGCTTGTAATCCTCTGTAATACCAGCAAGGATTTGCTCAATAAGGTCCTCTTGGTCCATAAGTTTGCCAAGGAAGACTAAATCATCAGCTTTATACTTGATGAATCGGAGATACTCCCTTATGGTCTTTGAGTCTTTCACAGATGATTTGATTTGGTGTCAAATTTGACGGATGTGGTCTCTAGTTGGGTTTCCAAAGGTATTAGCTAGAATGCTCCATATTTTAGCGGTTGTGGTTGCACTTGAGACCACCAACGAGATCGTGCCGATGATAGCACTGAACAGAAGCATGTCTTGTCGGCGCCATAGAGCAAATTTTGGATTTGTGACAACTTCACCATCGATTGTTATGGTTGGTGGTGGGCTATCGTTTGATTGTTCCTAGAATCCATGAAGTTCATGCCCTTCGAGAAAGCACGTACCTGCTTTTGCCACATCAAATAATTTAAATTGGTTAATTTGGTTACACTTGTCATGTTAATCGAGAGGAGAGTGTTTCGTGGGTTTTGGGTATTAAACACAGAGGTGGATGTGTTTCAAAAGACAGAGACAATAAAGAGAAGAAAACAAAAAGGGACATAGAGTTTTGTAGTTTAACCGAGGCAAGTTTAAAAAGAAATAAAAAAAAAAGAAATTATATATAAAATTTTTAAAATATCACAAATTATTATGTAAAAATAATTATTTATTATAAATAAACTATATAAAATTAAAATAGAATATTTGAGTTTATTTTTTCTAATTTAGAGTTTAATTTTTTTTATTAAAAAAAATTTTAAATTATTTTAATATTAAATTTATGTTAGTTTTGAAAATTTAAATTATTAATGTTATATTTGAAAAAAAAACTTGAAAAAATGTTATTTTGTTCTATATTTACTGTAATATATATGATATATTTCTAATTTCACCATACATATCTTTGTACATATTGGTTGGTTAGAGACTAAAAAGATTTTTAATTTTCAGATCAAATCATTGTTAAATTAAATGGTCAAACAAACCAGAAAAAAAAAATATCAAAAAGGAAAAAGAAAAGAAGTAACTAGCCGTTAGATTTCAAATGCCTCCAATCGCCGCTTGTTTACTCTCCAACGTTCAGAATATTTTCACTTTTCCCTTTGTAAATATATTGTTTCCATTCATAGTTCAAATCGACGTCGTTTTTCCTCATTCAGGCGCCGTTTAAAACCATCGATTGATTATCCTTTCTCAATCGCTCTCACTCATTGAAAGAAGAGAAGGAAGAAGTTCGATCTTTTCTTTCTTCTCTATTCTCTTCTTCTTTTACTTCAATCACTCGAACATTTGTTTCTACTCTAAATCAAGTAATCTAATTGAGTGTATTCGATTTCCTGGGGGGAAATTTTGATTTTCTTGTCTGACGATTTGAAAGCGAAAGTGATGGCGGCCGTAAACGGGTATCAGGGAAATACTCCTACTGATCCTCCGGCATCTAATGGATCAAAGCAAGCTGCGCCTCCGACTAAGACTGTTGACAGCCAATCTGTTCTCAAAAGGTATTTTATTTCCTTCTCTTTCGATCTTGCTGAATTCATCGCTTTCGAAATTTCGCCTCTTTATTGATTATTTATGGCTCAGATTCGTATGTATTCTTGTTTATATAAAATCCAATTCATGGATTCGTATGGGTTGTTAGTGTGGTGAGTCTACTTCAAGATCCGCATACAACCTGTTTGTTAGAATGTATCTGATAAAACTAAACTCTTAAGTTGCTAAGCAAATTTATATTCTGCCTATGTTTCTTGTTTTAAAGTGGTTTTCCTCGCATTGATTTTGAATCATATCTTATCACTTTGTAAAGCTTCTGTTTTTAGTGACATTGAAGGAGAATCTCAGATTCCTAATCAAGTTTTTCCTTACTTAAACGCAGGCTGCAGTCTGAATTAATGGGCTTGATGGTAAGCTATCAATTTTCTCCCCTCTTGTTGTAAATAAGCAAATCTTGAACCAGTTCTGAAGTTAAGATGCACACATGGGTTTGAGTGATTTCAGATGGGTGGTGGTCCGGGAATATCCGCTTTCCCAGAGGAAGATAACATATTCTGCTGGAAAGGGACAATAACAGGAAGCAAAGAGACAGTGTTTGAAGGAACTGAATACAGACTCTCACTCTCCTTCTCCAATGACTATCCTTTCAAACCTCCAAAGGTTAAGTTTGAAACATGTTGTTTCCACCCCAATGTTGATGTCTATGGCAATATCTGTTTAGACATTCTTCAGGTAAAACACTGTCCACTTGTGTCTTGTATGCTACACAAAATCAGAGAAGTACCAAAACTCAATCCATGTCTCATGTTTTTTTTGGAGCAGGATAAATGGTCATCTGCTTATGATGTGAGGACAATACTACTGTCAATTCAGAGCCTTCTGGGAGGTAATATGTCGTACCTTTTGATTTCTTGCATACATTAGTTAATCTAGTAGCATATCTGAGTGTGTATTTTACGTCTTTACCTCTGTCAGAACCGAACATCAGCTCACCATTGAACACTCAAGCAGCTCAGCTCTGGAGCAACCAAGAAGGTAATAAATATATACCGGATAATGATTTCATCTTGCGAATTCCTCTATGATGAATTTATTAAGCCTCTTCTTTTTCTCATGTGCAGAGTATAGGAAGATGGTTGAGAAGCTTTACAAGCCTCCCAGTGCATGATTTTTTCAAGCTGTTCTGAATTCACAGAACGCCATTGTCTTCGATTGTACCACATAAAATGATTTTCCAGAAGAAACAATTTGTGTCATTCATTTGCTTTATTCTTTGTTTTCAAACATTATTTGTAACTTTACCTTGAGTTTTGACTTGAGTGAAGAGTTTTTTCAATGATTAATCAGAAACAAGAGAAGAAAGATGGATTCCTTATTCATTTCAGAAACGAAAAACATTCAATTTTCAAAGTCCATTTTTTTATTGTTGAAGGAGAGATGATGATGGTGAGTTGAAGCTTGCATACTGATTCACCAAATTAAGAAAGGCCCCGAACTTTTCCAGTGACAGTGTCAATATCAATTTCATAAAAACAAGGTCTTGTAGGAAGTCCAGGCATTGTACTCATTGTACCAACCAATGGATATATGAAACCTGCTCCAATGCTTCCTCTTACATCTCTAATTGGCAACACAAACCCTGAAGGTGCTCCTTTCTTTGATGCATCATGCGAGAATGAGTATTGTGTTTTTGACATGCATATGGGAAGATTCGAGAAGCCTTGTTGTGTGTACATCTCAATCTGTTTCTCCGCCTGCATTTAAAATACATATTGCATAAAGAAGAAATAGATTACATAAAGATGTTTTCTTTAACAACAATGCAACAAAACTGAAGAAGTTGGTCTAGCAAACAATCACCTGGTCTGAATATTCAACACCACTAGCTCCATAGGACTTAGCTATGGCTTCAATTTTATCTTTGATGCTAATGTCCAATGGATAGAGAAACCTAAGTGGCTGCGTAATGTTTTGACAAGCTTTTTCAACTGCGATACCAAGATCCACCTACAACATTTACAAGACAATTCATCTTTCCATAGGCTGAGATCTCAAACAAAAATTGCAGATTATCACACAACATGTTAGTTTTACCGCTCCTTTACCACCATGAGCATGGTGGGAACAAATCACAGCATCAAAAGCACCAGCATCCATCGAAAATTTCCTAACTGCATTAAGTTCTGCTTCGGTATCGGTCGAGAACATATTCACAGCAACAACTACATTCACACCGTATGCTTTTGTGTTTGAAATATGCTTTGCTAGATTCACACATCCAGCTTCAACTTCTCTGTTCCAATATCAGAACCAAAACCTGCTTCGGTTACCACAAATCCACCAGGTCCCACCAGCTTTAAAGCGATTTTATCCGCAACTATTGATGAATTTCCATGAGCTATGTTTGCAAAAGGACCAGCATGAACTAGGACAGGTGTTCCTTCGAGTGTCTGCATGAGTGTTGGGTTAATAGCGTCTTTCATTAAAACAGTCAAGGCTCCTCCAACACCAAGATCATCTGCTGTAACCGGATCCCCTGCCTTGCTGTTACCAATCACCATTTTTCCAAGCCTCTCTCTCATATCACCTAGAGAGGTAGTTAAAGCCAAAACAGCCATAATCTCACTAGCAACAGAAATGTCAAACCCAGTTTCTCTAGTCATGCCTTTTTCCTCAGGTCCCTGACCAATAGTGATCTTCCTCAAGAACCGATCATTAACATCCATCACTCTTCTCCAAGTGATTGAAGCAGGGTCAATATCAAGCCTAGCGAATTTCTTTATCTCCTCAGGAGTAAGGTCCTCGGGACTGGTCTTGGAGATCCCAAGCTTTGTCAATCTCCTAAACATAATGTCACTGAAACTACGTTTGCCTTCTTTATTTGGAGGACATAACCTATTAAAAAGAGCCTTGTCGGATTGAGACGCCTCATGGAAAATACGAGTGTCAATTGCAGCAGCTAAGAGATTGTTGGAAGCAGTTATCGCATGAATATCTCCAGTGAGATGAAGATTGAACTCATCCATAGGAATCACCTGACTATACCCACCACCTGCTGCACCTCCTTTGATTCCAAAGGTCGGTCCTTGTGATGGTTGGCGAAGACAAGTAACAACCTACGCAACAACACTTAGTAAATCAATACAAAGAGAGAAGTTTATACAGCAACCATAACATCTATTAAGTTGTAAAAGATGTAAAACCTTCTTATCAAGATAAGCGCCTAAAGCTTGGCAAAGTCCTACAGTGGTAGTAGATTTGCCTTCTCCAAGAGGAGTTGGAGTAATCCCACCAACAACTACATAGTACCCATCTTCTTGTCCTTGAAGCTCATCAAACGCAGACAACAACACCTACATCATCAATCGATTAGATCATAAAACTGAACCATTAAACCCATTAAATAATTCGTTTTGCAGAGACAATACCTTTGCTTTGTACTTCCCATAGAGATCGTAGTGAAGTGGACTGAGATTGAGATCTTTGGCAATCTCGGCGATGTGTAAAGGCTCCACGGAATTAGCGATGTCGATATCGGCGGGAACTGGAGATAAAACCTGAAGCTTTCTTGATGAGCTCATTGCTCTCGCTGCTCTCTAGACTGAAGATAATACTCTTCCGTTTTGGCTTTGCGAAATGGAAGATGACGATGACGTTGCGCCTTCTTTCTTCCCCATTTCATAGTTAAATGACGATTTCACCCTTAATATTATAAGTGGCTAAGCGCAGCCATAAGGCCCACCATTGTTGCTATTTACATTAGTAAAAAAAATTGGGTTCACAATTTATTTCTTACTATATCACTAAATATTGTTAAAACTAATATTACGATTTATATATATATTTTGGAGAAGTTGAAAACATATTTCTACTTTAATTAAAAGTTTAAAACCAATTTATCCATTTATTAGAAGTTTGAAATCTAATTAGACATGTACATAGTCAAATATAGTTTATCGATTACTATAGAAATGGTTAATATTAATTAAATCAATTACTCAAATTAAAACTTGATAACCCACGATAAAAAAAACCAACAATTACCCAAATTTATTAGAACGATGAAAAATCAGCATAACATTTTTTATTTATTAACATATAGATTATTTTAAAAAAAATATTTTTTAAATAATATATTATAGATTATGAAAAATATAATAATTTAACTATTTTTTAAATAGTTTAAATTTTAGATATTAATTATTTGAATATTCGGTGAACCAATGAGTGTAGAAAAAGATAAGAATAGATATGTCACAGACCACTGCACATAAATCTATCATCCATCCTACATAAACTTTAGGATCCACTATCTTCATGGCCATTCCTATCCATTGTCCATAGGCCTATTATTTATAACTTAAATTGGCTTTTTGTTCATTTGGCTTTTTATCAATTGAAACATATTTTTCTAATTTGTTTTTAGAAAATTGAACAAATATCTTATCTTTAAGATTTATTTTAAGGATAAACCTAAATCAAAAGTAATTATAATATTTAATATGTAAAACCTAGGTTATTTTAAATTAAAAAATTACGAAAAACGAACTTAAAAAATAATATAAAAAAAATTTGTTTGGTTACCGTCTATAGCTACCGGTAGTATTAATAAAAAAAATTATTGGGTTTACTTCTGTCAACTACACGAATTTATGCGAATAAACCTATTTCCACCCGTACTTTTTGGATCTTTTATAAGTTACATAAACTGTATTTTTCTTCTGTAAACTACATAAACTTCATAAATTATTCCAATTACAAAAATTTCGTTAATGTTTACACGTTAAATTGTTATTAAACCTTGATTTACTTCGAAAATCTGGTTTTAATTTCAAAATAAACACAAGTTAAAACCAAATTTTCGAATTAGAACCAGATTTAGTAGCTATTTAACGCATAAACATTAATAGAATTGCTGCAATTAGAAGAATTTATGAAGTTTGTGTAATTTATGAAAGAAAAATACAGTTTATGTAGTTAAAGAAAGACCCAAAAAATACGGGTGAAAATAGGTTTAGTCGCATAAATTTGTGTAGTTGACGGAAGTAAACCCAAAATTATTATTACATTTTTATATTGAATTAATTATAATATTTAATATGTAACAGTTATATTATTTTAAATTAACAAAAATATGAGAAAACGAATTAAAAAAATATTAAAAGAAATATTCGTTTGTTACCGTTGACCGAAAAAATGTTTATAAAAATTACTATTTTACTTTTATATATAATTTATATTTAATACATTATTTATATTACTTTCGAATTATATTTGTGCAATTCAATATAAATCAATATGTTGTGCTAATTATTTTTTCGCATCATATATAAATCAATGTATTATTCATAGATAATTCAAAAATAAATTAAATTTTTAAGAAAATAAAAAAGAAAAGTGGAAGAAAAATATATAGATATTGGTATTGCATATATCATCATCACCTTTACTTACATAGTGTAAAACCTTTTTCTTAAAAAAACAATACCTATTTTTTTGCATACATATCTTCCTAAACATTTACACACAAAGCTATAATATATATAAACATAAACAACAAACAAATATTGAATAATCATTTATATATACAAAAACACACACACGTAGACCAATTATATATATAAACATAAATACGAACGTTGAATGATTCATGACTGTAAAGATGCAACGAGGAGAGCAGAGCCAATGGTAGAACCATCTTCCATGGCTTTAATGACGACGTATTGACTCACTTCTTCTCCTAAAATCTCAACGAGAGCTTCTTCCATGTATTCTCTGAACATGTTGTAATTCATGTACAACCCTCCTTCTACTGCAGCAACTGTTCTCTTTTGCATTTGGATTTCGTTTCTGCTTCTTCCGCTCGTGATTCCTCCGCTTCCATCTCGACCTATCTTCTTCAGTATTCCTGCAATCCCTGCTGCTGCTAGCCTCCCCGCTCTTCGTGTCACCACGTCGCATATTTTCACCACTACTTTTCTCACCTTCAATGGTACATCTGATACCTGTTTGTTCATTTTTTTTTAATCCATGTTAGATATAACCTTCAAGTACCAATACAAGTTCAATAACAGTGATATCTAACTTACCCCTATGTCTTTCAAGATTCTTGCCACTTCTTGTAACTCAGGCGTGTCATCTTCATGCATGGTTGAGACTGAATTTGTTCTGAGAGATTGAAGTAGATATGGTTAGTCATTGCTAACTAGATGGTTGATACAGAAGATCAAAGTGTGTAACTTGATGCATCTGAGATCAAGCATCTAATTATAGTATATACCTTAGAATGTATGGTTCAGATAACAACGACGAGGTGGGTCCAAAGATATCCGACTCTTGTGACATGCGAAGAATTACTCGACGAACAATGTCACCTAGATACATTCCTGCTATCATCTTCTCAAATACCTGTTTAAGAAAACCCCACAAAGGAGCTCACTACTAACTGATCACCTGATAAATAATTCATGACGCAATACCAAATGGAAAAAGAGAGGGAAATGTGGCATAGATTACCATATCATTTGAATTCGAACTCTCTGCATCCAAATCAATGTCATATGAAGTTCTAGGCAGATGAGAGGACCAAAAATTTCCCCACTCCATATTGACTACCTGAATAGTAGGAGTTTTACATTTCTCTGGGATCACAACTCACAAGCATGATAGCTCGTTTCTGAAAATAGACTATGAAATGATTTTTAGTACCATGCTTCCAGAAGTTGTAAGCAGACCCTGACACTTGATTATGGCGTCAGTTCGTTCCAAATAACATGCATTACTACCAGTTCCAAATACAACTGCAACAACTGTGTCTGGATCATGATAATACCCAAGTGACAGGACTCCAACAGTATCATTCACCTGCTCAGACGAGGAAACTGAATCAGAATCAAGCAACATTTCATGAGATTTTCTGACAGTACATAGATAATTTTTTTAGTTCAGCTCAGGAGTATTGTAAAAAGGTAAGGAAAAGAAAAAGAAAGATCGAAAATATTCCAGTCAAAGTGCCCGAGCTTTGACTAGGAAATGATTCTGCAGCAGTGAGAAAGCACTTACAAGAGCCGCAACATGCATATTTAGGCCTCTTCTGTTCAAAGCTCCTTGTAGACATTCAGCTATGTCTTTCCCAACCTAAATAATAAGACTTTGCAGGTTATTTGATTAAATAACCTTGAATTTGTATATGTTGAGCTCACACCAAATACCAAATTGGACTACATTACATTATCACAAAATCATAACAAAGTTAATGGGTTAAGCTTAAGGCCATCCACTCCTGTTAACCCAAGAGTGCTCTCAGGACCAGATAGTGTTTTAAAGTAGAAAGTGTGGTTCTATCAGGTTAGTACGAGTTGAAAGTGAATAATGCAACCTTAGGTCTATTCTGAAAAGTAACAAAGAATATCTGAAAGGCATCCATGAATTGCAGAAATATGAGAAGTAATGAGAGTACAATTATACTAACCATTTCACTAATCTCAAAACCTTTGGTCCATTTGATTAGAACTCCTGAAGAAATAGAGGTATGCTTCACAGGGAATGAGAATGTAAATGCAAGCTCCCTTTTAACACTTTGAAAATTGACCCCGTTTCCTTCTTTCTCAATAAACCTTTCCAAGGAAAAGGCAAGAAAGTTGAAAAGAACCTGCAATCATGAGACAAAAAGGACAACATACACCAAATAAGCAGTCTGCGTTATATCTAAGAAGCAGGGGCTGGTGAGAAATAAAAAGAACCATCACCTCGCTGGTGCTATTCATCAAATGTGAAGGTATAGGGTGTCGTTCAACATCTTGAACATCTAGATATGATCTTTGACCACCCAAATGTACCCTTAAAATCCTAAAATAAGTGCCTCCAAGGTGAAGTGCATAATAAGTTCCCTTCTCCTTCCTGAAATAAAAGCAGTCAGTGCAAATCCTACACACAACTGCAATGATTGGATGTGAATATTTGGATAAATTTTTTGAAATACGTCTCCCCAAGTGCACTGAGTTACATTATCAGATGAAGATAAGATATATTGTGGAAGCTCCATCAACAAATTGCTTGGCAACATAGAAAGAGGGCAACATGCAATAATAAAGGGAGAATACAATGGCTACAATATGAAAAAACTAGTACATTTCCCTTTCAATAGTAGCAATGTAGTGGATAGGAACAAGATACCAAAGTAAAGGTATGAGATCATAGAGAAAAAAGGAGATCTTCTTCAAGCTTTTACCGTATATGTAAAATTCACATAACTAAAAGGAACGGAATCAAAGGAGCTGACCCTGCAAAATGGTACCACTGACACTTTTTTAATTCCATGGCTGGAACTAAGCTCAAAGTCTAGACCCTTAAATCATGGTACACCCATTAGAGCCAAAACGACCAGGATTGAGCTCGTTACTCACATTTTAGAGCAAGAAACTATAAAATAAGAATCAAACACTCAATTTCACAAAATTTGGCAAAAAAAAAGTTTTGCTTGATGTGTGAACGAGAATGATTAAGCAATGTAAATTATGAACTTTGGATTACGCAATGTAGACGGAAAAAAAATGTAACCAGAGATGACTCAATCAAAGTTCAAAAAAACTATAGTTTGAAGAAATCCCTAATCAGCAACAACTAAATCTTACCCATTGGGCAGATCATCGACAAAAGTGAGTAGCATTTTAAGCTTGGAGCCTCCTTCAGAAGCTAATCCAGCGTGCATCTCCACCGCCATCGCATCCACCAATTGTCTCAGCCTCCCCACCGGAGTGTCACAAGCGTCTTCAAACTCTTTCAAAATCCCCACCACAGTCCTCCATTTCCTCCGACTCCTCATTCTCCTTCCAACCATAACCGCAGCCACAGAACAAGCCGCCACAACCGCAGCCGCCGCAAAAGCAACCGCCACCTTCCCCATCACAATTCACAACACCCAAACAGAACAAAACAATACACTATCTCTAGTCTCACCTACGACGGCAGCTATTCCAATAAAAGTTTTTCACGATACAGAAACATACCGCCGATCAGAAAAACCCATACCAATCTGTTTCACCATCATCAACAACTTTTTCCCTTCTCTCTCAACTTATATTGCCTTTTTCCGCATACAAAACCACTTTTTCTCGCTAAGCCGTCACTCCTCTATCCATAAACTAACTCCCTTGATTCGATGGTTTTTTCCGTTAACAAAATCCGTCGATGTTCCAAAGATTCAAACTCGAGTTTCTTACCGGCGGTGAAGTGACGATAATGAGAGAGAGAGAGATTTATGGATTTCGGCAGAGGAAAAAGCGGGAGGAGAGAGAAAGGGCTGGAAAGCGAAGTCTATATATATATTAGATGATTTGCCTACAGGGAATAACAATTATTTAATTTTAAGTATCCAATAAACTAAAATTTTAATTTATAGTTAAAATTTGTTAATTCATTTCAGTCCAAATTTTTTTGGTTTGGGTTAGGTTATGTGAATTTTGTTATTTTCTAGGATGTTATTTATACATTATAGATACTAAAGTAAAACATAAAGTTTTCCATAATTTATTGAAAATTTTTATTATTGAATATTGGTTGTTTAAATAGTCAATAATATATTTATAATAGATTTGGTATGATTATTTAGAGTTAGATAATTAATAAAACATTTGACAAAAATAATATTTTTAAAGTTTTATTCTAAATATAACCATTTAATATTAAATCTTATTCGTTAAGATAATTTTTAAAAATATCACAAATTAAATATTAAAATACTTTAATAATAAATACTCTAAAATAATACTTTTTAAAATTTTGTTCCAAATCTAACATTTTAAAATTAAAATTTCAAAATAACACAAATAATTATATAACATATTTATTTATTCTAAATAAATTATACATAAACTTAAAACATTATATTTAAGTTCATTTTTTAATTTAGAATTTAAATTTTTCTATTAAAAAAATTTAAATATATTTTCATCATAAATTTGTGTTATTAATAGAATTTAAACTATTTTAAAGCAAAAACTTAAAAAAATATTATTTTAGAGAACTATCCTATAATATTTTAGGTTTATAATTATTTATTATAAATAAGTATTTTTAAAAAATAATTTTGCTATCTTATAGAATTTTTAATTTACTATGTTAAATTTAGAATAATAATATTAAAAATGTTATTTAAAATATTACTCTAATTTTTCATATATAATTTAGTAAATTTTGCTGAAAATCTAATTTTATTTAGTTATTGATTATCTTAAAATTGAATAATGATGATGGAACTATACAAAATTTCATTAATTTTTTTTTGTCCCTAAACCACAATAGATCGATCAAATACTGTAATATTTTCATACAAAAATATAATATTTTCGTATGAAAAAATGTGGAATCGATCTTTATATCTCTAACATGTATGTAAAGGTTGTGTAATCAATAGTGCACTTAGAAAATTTTATAGTTAATTTGTTGACATGAGACGTAATATTTTCCATAAGAGTGATTGTGGAGTCGATATGTAAGCCATCTTAAAACCGTACTTCACAAAATAAAATAAGAGTAATGTTCTAAAATAGCATCTTTTAAAGTTTTTTTTTTCAAATCTAGCATAATAAAATTAAATTTCCAAAAATAGCATAAATATTTATGTAAAAATACTTATTTATTCTAAATAAATTATACATAAAATTAAAGTATTGTATTTGGATTTATTATTTTCAATTTAGGGTTTAATTTTTTTCCTATTAAAATATAGTTTAAATACATTTTAATGTTAAATTTGTGCTATTATTAGAAATTTAAACTAATGATGTTATTTTTGGAAAAAAAACTTAGAAAAATGTTATTTTAAATATTTGCCCAAATAATAATATTAAAGAGATTATTATTTTAACGTAATTTCATTGATTTTTGATACGTAAATTTTTGACATAACACGTAGTTATATTGTTTTCACGAGAGTGATTGGAGTCGACACGTAAGCAATGTTAAAACTTTGCTTCACAAATAATAATTGTAATGTGATATTACGCGTAATTACATTATACCTTCTCGTGTTTTTGCTCATGTCGGCGGTTTCATTTTTTATATTTATTTCTCTGTTCATTTTCAATTTCATTATTCTATTTCAAAACATATTATATATCTATATTAGGTTCTCTAAATTTTGATTTTAATTTTCAAAATCATTTTCAAAAATTTAGAAAAATTGGCTTTTGATTGTTTTAGAAATCATTCAAAGAAAAATCAATACCATATTTTAAGGTCTCACTTTATCCAATTTACTAAAAAAATCAGCCATGTACCATTTTATTTATTTCTCATTATTTATTTCATCTTCTTTCATTTTCAACTCTTTTATGTTAGGGGGATTTGGTTTGCCGAGTTTTACTTAGCTTAGCATTTCTCTTTTTGGATTGTTGTTTTACAAAGTTTTTTATTATTGCTGGTTGTTATGTAATTCCAAATTCTATATTTTTAATATAATTTTGACAAAAAATAATGATGTGGAATAACAAAAAATAATTGTGGAACGGTTTAAATAGTAAAGAAACTTATCTATAGGTTTATATAGCTATAGAAAGTATGGGAATATCAACATTTATAGTATATGTGATTATTAATTTGAGGATAAAAATACTTTTAAACATCCTATTTTGAGAGGAGTAAGTGGTATAATAATTGTATTATTTCTACGTACATTCTAGAGGTGTGCAGTTCGGCTATATCTACTTTTGTAAAAAACTTTTAAATATTCGTATAAATATGTCAAGCTATTACACCGGCTTGTTGTGGCCTAGTCACAAAAAAAGCATCCTATTTTGTTACTACTAAAACGATTTCCAAGCTAAATATTACATTTTTATAATCATAAGATTTTTTGTTAAATCGTAGGAGACTTATTGATTTGTTTGAAATATTCTTGATTTTAAACTTAAAACGGAAAAAATGATATTTTTTAAAAAAAAAAAATTAGTTTTAGAAACAGTATTCAATTTTACAATAGATATATTATTTTTGAAATGTTGATATGGAAAACATATATATTTTTTAGATACCGACATAAATATCAAAATTCATAAAATTGTTTACATTCAAATTAATTATCTGTATAAGTTAATTTAGTTTTACGAATTAAATTAGGAATTAATTTGGAAGAGATAACCTTTATTTAACAAAAGGAAATGAATCCATTTTCACTAATTTTACTCTAGGAACATACAATGCTATAAACAATTAATTACATTAGAAAAGTAATAATAAATAAAAAAGGATTTCAACTTTTTATTAAAGTGCTATCATAATATTTTAAGACAATTATTACAAAATTTATTAAAATATTTATGAAAACTGCTATTAGACAACCATTTAACAGTTTATTATATATAAATCTTTAATATTTTTTAATATAAAAATTAAACATAATATAAATTAAAATACTAAAATTTTGAAAATTATTTAAATAAAATATAAAATGAATATTTACTACATCTATATTTTACCTATTTAATTCTATTATTTATTTAAAATAAAAATAATTTAAATTTATTTGTATTATCTGATTTTATTTTAAATTTTATTTGTTTAACCAATATTAAAATTTTGAAAAAAAATATTTTAAATAAATGATAAATTATATACAGATCTAAATTATTAAATAATTAATTAATTATAATATATAAATTATTTTTTCATCATAAATCTAATCTAATTATATTTTATTTTAAGCCATAAAAATTATTTTAAAATAAAGGGTAAAGTAAAGGAAAGACCAATTGTTGTTTGACCTTTGACTGGTCGATTTAGTAAGACTCTCCTTTGAATAATAATTTCAACGGCGTGCTTTCTTTTTGCCCGTTGGGAATCTCTCAATGATTAAATATTATAATGCATAGAAAATTCAAACCATCAAATAATTAATTAAGCAAGTTACTCTCATAGTTGACACGTGTCTAAATTTAGTACAATAACCCCTAAATGTGTAGGGGTTGAATTTATAATTTTGACCTTTTTCTTCTATCTTTCTGGGTGGACCATGTCCTACACATTAGCCAACTTGGCAATATTTATGTGATTTTCCCATTGGCATCTGCCATTATTGCCATTTCATTATTAATTGAGAAACATTTTTTTAAATATAATATTATTTTCATATCTGATTTTACAAATATATCATGTTCGATACGAGAATATTAAAATATAATTTATTAAAGTATTTTTAAAAAATGATATTAAATAATAATTTAATAATATATTATATATAAATTTTTAATATTTCAACATAAAAGTCAAATAGAATATATAATAAAATATTAAAATTTTTAAAAAATTAGTCAACCAAAATATAAAACAAAATTTTGGATTAATTAAATATTTATCACATTTATGGTTCCATACCGATTTAATAATTTTTTTATCTAAAGTATAATTAATTTAAATTTATTTGTATAATCTAATTTTATTTGTAGAATTAATATTAAATTTTTTTGAAAATATATATTTTAAATAAAAATGAATTATGTATATATAATTTATATTTATTAATTAAATAAATAATTATAACGTATGAATATTTTTTCCGCATAACAGGTGAATCTACATCTAATTTATTATTATAATTGTCGTTTAATTATAAACCAAAGAAAATTTCAGATTTTTTAATCTATAATCTCTCTTGATGTTTGGAGGTCGCCATTAATAATAACTTGAATTATAAAAAAAAACCACTAAACCAAAAACCAGTTATATAATTTTTAGGTTGTAAATTAAGTCATTTACATAGTGTTAAAGTTTTTAAAGCTCTTTAGAATGATGTGACAACTTTGAATCAAAGTAATTATTTTGAGAAACCTTTTTTGCCGTACCAAAAAATCAAATAATATCGAAACGTCCTTTAGTGTAGTGCTGTCAAGCGGGTTAGATCCGCCCCGCATGACCCGCGGCGGGTTAAAGATTTTTTTTTAAAAAGTTTTTTTATCTGCAAAACTCGTGAATTATTTTTTTGGAAACCCGCACCCATCCCGCATTAATCTAACGGGTTTGCGGGTGACCCGCGACCCGCTTCGTTTTTAAAATTTTAAAAAATATTTAATTAAAATAAATCCAAATAATAATAAATCTAAAATTAATACATCAAATATATCGAAATTCAATTTTTAAAACATCAAATTATATAAATTTTGAATATCAAATTTGGTATTAAATTGGTTTAGAATTAAATTGGTTTAAAATTAAATTTGTTTATAATAAAATTGGATTAAATTTTGGTCAAATGATTTTGATCTAAAATTTGCGAGTACCCGTTAATCTGCAAAATAATAAAACGAAACCCGCACCCATACCGCTATACCAAAACTTTGATCCATATCCACCTCACATATAAATCTTTTTTTTTTCTTCGACCCGCACCCGCCCCACGGCGGGTCAAACCGGACGAGATCCGCGGGTAATGAGCCAAATTGACAGGTCTACTTTAGTGTATGAATGTGGCGAACAGCCGCATAAAAGCTGGCATTGTAATTTTACGTTATTGTTTTTTTAAGGAAAATTGTTTAAATTGTTGAGAAAATAGAAATATGTAAAATGTCGTTGTGAGGGACAAAGGAGCGTTAGAGCCAATGAAAACGCACGTTGTAAATTTATAAAAAGAGAAAGAAAAAAAGAAGAAGAATGAAAGATACTCTTCCCCGGTCTTGACAGCTCACTGCCCCCACTCGACAGTATGACAATTAGAATTACTATTTTACCCCTATTTTGGGTTTACTTCTTCTCCTCTAATAACCCTTTAGAGGTTCTCCGCGTTTTTGGTCTTGGTTCCCGTCTCACGTGACATGACACGTCACTGCTTACTCGTCGCTGACGCAACGCTTTTCTTCCTCTTCCGGACCGGTTTTGGTTTCTTTGGTTTTTTTTTCTTTCTTATGTAATTTTGCATTATAAATCGTCTCAATAGCTTAACACCACCACCAATTGTTGATTTGTCATTTAAATATTTTATTATATACAAACACCATATTATAGGCTTCTTTTTTCTAGATGTATTTGAAAAAAGAGATATTTAAAAAGAAGAAACGAAAACAATATATATTTCTTCTTTCAAAACCTAGCCAAACAAAAGGCCCATTTTATTTATTTACTGGGCCTTAAAAGCCCGAAGATGTTATTTGTCCAGTTCAAATTCTGGCACGACATCGCCTATGATATATCATAAAACTTCTGACGAGATGACGTCTCCGTACAGAGTTCCAGCCATCGGAGCGGAGCGCAATACGACGTCGTTCCAACCGTTCCCCGAAACTACCGAAACTACTGAATTTAAGTGTTTAGGTGAAACGGGTCGGGTCGGGTCGGGTTGGCGGGTCTACTTACACTGTTCTATCTAACTCTAAGCTCTGTCCCAAGATTAGGATAATCGTCAGTGGACGGAATAGGTTTGGATGAAATGGTTTAACGATTTTCTGTTTATTTTCGCAAGAAATATCGAACAAAATTGATTTTCATTAATATACCTATTTGTTTTTTTTTATCTGTGCTGATGAATCATCTTGAGTGTGGGGGCAGAGATAAAGGTGAAGTAATGGTGGCTAAAGTGGGAGAGAATTCTGAGTTTGCTCAAGTAGACACTAAGATGTTTAAGACAAGTTCAAGAGGTTTGTTTCACTTGACCAGAGAGATATCATATCATTGTCAAAATTGGGTGTATTATGTTTGAATTCCGATATGATTTATGAAAAGTTCACTAGATATTAACCATTGAGTAAGAGATTGTGCGATTGAATTGAAACTTTTGATGAATTCAGGCAAGTTCAGGGTTTATCTGGTTTTTTTTTTGGCTTTTGATGTTTATTTCTTGAGTATTCATTTGTGAACCTGAGACCGTTGATCTTGTACTTGAAGCTGCCATTAAGACCAAGGTGAGGATAAGGTAATAACAATCAGTGTCACTAATGAAGAATGGTGTTGATATTTATGAAATATACAGGCAAGGGAAGTTCTTCTTAGACGTGCATCACAAGGAACGTTCAATTTCATACTGAATAAGTGAGCCATCTTTTTTGTTGCAGATATCGACTATTTATCTCTTCTGTTTCCGTTTGATAACGTATTTTTGGGTCTCTCTGTTTGATTTAGATGGTTGAAACCTTTCCGAAGGAGGTGATTTTAGGGATATACGTAAGAGTTTGATCAAGGAAGAGGAAACAGAGAAGATCCAGCAAGCTCTTATACTCAGTGAGAAATTTTCAATAAAGTCCCAACATTCTTAGCTCCATCACATGACTCTGGTCAAGCTCAGGAACATTCTTGCAGTCACAGTCTTCCACTATATATTCCTGATGTGATCGACATGATAACAGCGTTGGATACCAGAAATGGTAAGTCGACAACAGAAAAGCTGCAAGAAAACTGACCTTTGTGAGTTCTTGTTTGGCGAGAACGTGGTAATGCCGCTCATTGATCTTTTGACCACATATAATGGCGATGAAGAATCCATAAAGCAGTCCTACCAAGACAATGGCCACAACTGCAACATGAAACAGACCGTGATGTTCATTATACGCTCATTGGTTCAGTACAAAGATTGGTTCTGATCGGCTATGGGCCTAGTAGTGACCGGTGGTTATGTCCACGGGGAAAAGGAAACCTAAATAAAGAGGAAACTTCGTTACCAGCAAATGTGTAGAACCCATAAGGATGTTCCTCATAACCAAACATCTCTCGTAGTTCTTCACCATAGAACTTGTAAACTAATAATCCCAAGAATGCTACAACCTGTTGATTCAAGAAGGCTTTGTTCATTAGCATCACCGATATCATCCAATCAAAATATATAGTATGAATCTTCTGCTTTGGTTTCTGAATGCAATAAAAAACCTCGTATTTGGTCATAAACTGATATGGTAATCATAACTAAAGATTTGTGTTATCATGATTGCATGTAAAAACAGGAGTGTGGACGGATAAAAAATGAGAGTCAAGAAGCTAGTAAGTTAGTAACATCGTACAAGGTGTATGACTAAATTCCACAAAGGAAAACATGTCTTTTACCATCTGGACAGTAATGAAGATGAATGCATGATCCCTAGCAACCAACAGCTGAAATCTCAATCTCAACCACCATCTATCAGGAGGCACATTGGCTCGGAGTTTGAACACGGCTCTACACTCTGTACAATGCGAGAATGCGAAGCCTTCCTGTAACATATAGCAGACCCAAGGAAAAAAAAAATTTCAGCACACTCAAAACATAGAAACAAAACAGTCTATTGTTAGAGGAAATAGAAACGGTGGCGTTTTGCAGGAAGAAGTGAGAATGGGCTCAGTCGTGTGGAAGCCCAAAGCTGAGCAAAACGACATCACTCAGGCAAACGCACCAAGAGTAAATGAAAACGTCGTCGGATTGAAGTTATCTTCAACCTCAGGTGAAGACAAAAACAGAGATGCCGGTGCGAAGATGAATGCAAAACGGAAAACGAGTACGAAAGATTCTGTGGCACGGCAAATAGATTTGAGACTCTCGCATCTCTAAAAGAATAGTCTAAACGAATGATCCGTACTTTCAAGCCTTCTTCACACAACAAAAACCGGGTAGTGCAGAACTATGGCATCAACGGCTGGGTCATCCAAGTATTCAAGTTCTGAAACTACTATCTTCTACAGGAGTTATCTCCATCAATAAAACCCCCAGTCTGCAATGCGAGTCATGTCGACTTGGGAAGAATGTTAGACTTCCTTTTTCTGCTTCTTTAAATCGAGCTTCACAGCCTCTTGAAAGGCTTCATTGTGACCTTTGGGGCCCTGCTCTTGTTTCATCAGTTCAGGGATTTCGGTATTATGCTATTATAGTTGATAACTATTCTCGTTTTAGCTGGTTTTATCCACTAAAACTCAAATCAGACTTCTTCGACATCTTTCTTGCATTTCAGAAACTAGTTGAAAATCAATTCAACTTGAAAATCAAAATCTTTCAATGTGATGGGGGAGGAGAGTTTATTAACAACCGATTTCTGAATCATCTTCAAAATTGTGGTATCAAGCAATACATCTCTTGCCCACACACTCCTGAGCAGAATGGTATTGCTGAACGAAAACATAGACACATCAGTGATCTCGGCTTATCAATGATGTTTCAGTCAAAAGTCCCTCAACAATACTGGCTAGAGTCCTTCTTCACGGCAAATTTTTTGATTAACTTGTTACCTGCTACAACCTTGTCTGATAACAAAACACCATTCGAGTTACTTCATGGAAAACCTCCTGAATACTCAGCACTTCGGGTTTTTGGCTGCAGTTGCTTTCCAACCTTAAGAGATTATTCAACAAATAAGTTTGATCCGAAATCATTGAGCTGTGTGTTTCTTGGGTATAATGAAAAATATAAGGGATACCGGTGTTTGTATCCACCTACCGGGAGAATCTACATCAGTCGCCATGTTGTTTTTCATGAACAGAACTTTCCGTTTTCCGATCGTTATAGACATCTTCAGACGTCTCCCACAGATTCCTTATTTACAGCTTGGCAGCATAGCTTTCACCCTCTGTCTTCACAGTTAAATCCCCAGCCCTCTGCTCCTGTTCACAGGCGACCAGACTCAACAACCAACCCTGTTTCATCAGGAAACTTTTACCAAAACATGTCTCCTCCTGCACCCATTCCGCAACAAGCCTCTTCACCTCAGCTAGATTCAATGCGCACCAACACAATGGCAGCTGATGATGATCTGTCTTCTGCAAATGAAAGGTGTTCTGGGCGTACGGCAAGCTCAGATCTTGTTCCTATAGGCGACAGCCCTTCTTCATTTGCAGAAAACAGAGACAATTCAGCTCCCATCAGCAACACACATCCTATGCTCACAAGGTCAAAAGCTGGAATTACAAAGCCTAATCCTAGATATATGCTCCTTGCAAAGAAAAGTTCTTATCCAGAACCAAAAACAGTTCGAGCTGCTCTCCAAGATCCTGGTTGGACAACAGCAATGGAGGAGGAAATTGCAACCTGCAATGAAACAAAAACGTGGTCTCTAGTTCCCCCTACTGCAGGTATGCATATTCTTGGCTCAAAGTGGGTTTTTAGAACTAAATTAAATGCAGATGGGTCTCTAAATAAACTCAAAGCTCGTCTAGTTGCTCAAGGCTTTAAACAGGAAGAGGGCATCGATTATCTTGAAACTTATAGCCCAGTTGTAAGGACAGCAACTGTAAGGACAGTTCTGCATATAGCCACAATTATGCAATGGAACATCAAGCAGTTAGACGTTCAAAATGCTTTTCTTCATGGAGATCTCTCTGAGGAAGTCTTCATGGCACAGCCAGCCGGTTTTATTGATCCCACCAAGCCTGATCATGTATGTTTATTACATAAATCTCTCTATGGATTGAAGCAATCCCCACGGGCTTGGTTCAACAAATTTACTACATTCCTTCTTGAGTTTGGTTTTATCTGCAGCAAATCTGACCCATCTCTGTTTGTCTATACTCAAAACAAAGTTATATCTTGCTATTGCTTTACGTTGATGACATGGTACTTACGGGAAGTGATGCTAATGTTCTCAGTAAGTTGATCTCAGAACTCAACAAACGATTCAAAATGAAGGATCTTGGAGAATTAGCATACTTCTTGGGAATTCAAGCTCACTTTCATTCACATGGTTTGTTTCTTTCTCAGCAAAAGTATGCTGAAGATCTACTTGCTGTTGCTTCCATGTCAGAGTGTTCCCCTGTTGCTACACCTCTGCCCCTACAACTCGACAGAGTACCAAATCAGCAAGAATTGTTTGAGAATCCAACCTATTTCAGGAGCCTGGCTGGTAAACTACAATATTTGACTTTAACACGGCCTGATATCCAATTCTCTGTCAATTACGTCTGTCAGAAAATGCACAGTCCAACGTTGTCGGATTTTCATCTTTTAAAACGTATTTTGCGTTATATTAAGGGGACTGTTACGATGGGTATTTCTCTCAACAAGTTGACTGATTGCACACTTCGAGCCTATAGTGATGCAGATTGGGCAGGATGTAAGGTGACACGACGGTCTGTTGGAGGATATTGCACGTTTCTGGGTACTAATATCATCTCATGGTCGTCTAAAAAGCATCCTACAGTCTCCCGGAGCTCTACTGAAGCCGAGTATCGAACTCTCTCGGAAACAGCCTCTGAGTTAAAATGGCTAAGTTCAGTTCTCAAGGATCTAACAATTCCCATCATTCGCACGCCGGAGCTGTACTGTGATAATTTGTCATCGGTTTTTCTTACAGCAAATCCCATGTTTCATTCACGGACTAAACACTTTGATTTGGATCATCATTTTGATCGAGAACAGGTTGCTTTGGGTGCTCTGGTTGTGAAGCATATTCCAGCAACTCATCAACTTGCTGATATCTTCACCAAATCATTGCCTTCAGCTGCTTTCTCTGCACTTCGACTCAAACTTGGTGTGGTCTTACCTCCCACACAAAGTTTGAGGGGGGATGTTAGAGGAAATAGAAACGGTGGCGTTTTGCAGGAAGAAGTGAGAATGGGCTCAGTCGTGTGGAAGCCCAAAGCTGAGCAAAACGACATCACTCAGGCAAACGCACCAAGAGTAAATGAAAACGTCGTCGGATTGAAGTTATCTTCAACCTCAGGTGAAGACAAAAACAGAGATGCCGGTGCGAAGATGAATGCAAAACGGAAAACGAGTACGAAAGATTCTGTGGCAACGGCAAATAGATTTGAGACTCTCGCATCTCTAAAAGAATAGTCAAGATGAAAGAAGAGATTGACATGTGTCATTAGGGTTTTCATAATACAAACGGATATAAATACCGTCATTGTAATCGTTTTACATCATCATAAAATATTCAGCTTAATAAACAAATACTTCAGCTATTTCTTCTTCTTTCATCTATAAGCTAAGTAAACCATTGATCCTAAAATTCACCCATCAAGAAGAAGTCGTTACCATTTTTACCTTGGTCGAGCGCCAATTATCGAGACACGATCTATGCACGTATTTCTGAGTACCTTTACAATTGCACGGTGCAATCAAATCTTCCCCTGCAATCACGGAACAAACAAGTCTGGCCCATTTCTCAGCACAAGCCAATTTTGAGATTGAGGAAAGTCTTATTATACCTCCAACATCAAGGCAAATTCGACATTGTGGTTGATCTTCAGCAATGAGATGGGTAGTTTCGTCATTGCTCTCAGCTATTTGTGAAACCTCTCCTTCTTCCGCAACACGCTCACCTCTTTCCGCTGCTACGATTTCGTTCGAGGATGTAGATTCGTTGTATAAACTCTGTTCTTTCCGATCATCATCATTAGAGACTAATTGCATCTCGTGAACATACTAAAAGATCTGGAAATGTAAAAGCCTGTGAACACGAGAGAAATCAACAAAATCTCGGAAACAGCATCAGAAAACACGATCTAAGATTTACCCGAATTCAACCAATTCTCTAGGATTTTCTTCCAAACCAAGCATTGCTTGTAGGTTCTCTCAGGGATTGCGACTAAGAACTATGGCTGCGAATCAGAGTAGTTATCGGAATTGATTGGTTTATCTGTCGATTCATCACTGTGTTGATACGGAGACGAAGATCTTTGAGTTTTTATTTGTTGAGAGAAAAAGAAGAAACAAGATTGGGATCAAAATTCAAAAACGATGGCTAAGAAAAGTCTTGAGGGCAGAAGTGGAATACAATAATCACATGTGAAGAGCACGTGACACGTGGATCTTTTTCTATTTCCTCAGCCCAGACTCAGTGGTGGACCTTTGAAGTTCATCGTCTTCATCGCCAACTTCGTAGACTTGTTGGGTCAACACAGATCAGAAACGAGGTTTTGGCGAGTGAGGAAGAAGATGACGGAGACTGTGCATTCTCCGATCGTGACTTACGCATCGATGCTTTCACTTCTCGCCTTGTGTCCACCATTCGTCATTTTACTGTAAGCTCCACATTTTTGGCACTTTTATTTTCTAGTTCTCAGATCGATACGTACATTTCGTCATCTCCTTGATTCGTACGGCGAAGCTGATAGCAGATATCTTCACATCGTTTTCCATTTAGCTAGGAATCGTAAATATCTTCAATCGAAAAAAGGCGACTGGAATTTCTGGTAATTCTGTTTCAAGTTACAAACTGTTAACGTTACTCTTGATCGGAATTGTGAGTTTCTGAGGCAACGATGGTCCATTATCATTGTTACTCTGCAGCGCAGTATATTTTGATAGTATTCAGTGTTACAAACTGAAATTAGTTAGTGCGATGACACCATCAGTTTCAATGAGCTTTTTTTTTTTTTAAGTTAATGCAAACACACTAGTTTCACTCCTTTATAATGCAGATGGTACACAATGGTTCATCAGGATGGTTCCGTTACCCAGACCTGTGGCTTCCTTTGGCAGAACGGAATTCAAGGACTCATCAGCATATGGCCAAGACCCACTATGATTGCTTTTAAAATAATTTTTTGCTATGGAGCATTTGAGGCCGCTCTTCAGCTGTTTCTGCCGGGTAACAGAGTTGAGGGTCCAATTTCTCCAATGGGAAACCGACCGGTTTACAAGGTATGGAAAATAATTGGCTTTACTTAAGATCGATTAGCCTTTGTGCTGGAAGTTATGCGATTCTCTTCTTGCAGGCCAATGGTATGGCTGCTTATATTGTGACACTAGCCACCTATCTCGGTCTTTGGTGGTAAGCAGTTGAAACTTTTGATCAGTCTGGATTCAGTTTAGACAATTTATGCTTACATATCTTTAGTTTGGGTTAAGTGTTACTATGTGTGGTTGCTTCTTTGCGTTATCCAGGTTTGGGATTTTCAACCCTGCAATTGTCTACGATCACTTGGGTGAAATATTTTCTGGACTTATATTTGGAAGCTTCATATTTTGTGTTTTCTTGTACATAAAGGTAAGTGTCTATGCCATGAACGCGTGTGTTGGTTGTCTTTCTTAATCTCTCCTATTGTAGAATTTGACCTTTTTGTTTCTAAATTTTTTTCGCTTGTACAAGGGTCAAGTTGCACCTTCATCAAGTGACTCTGGTTCATGTGGTAACCTAATAATTGACTTCTACTGGGTGAGTTATTTCTACTGATCAGATTCTCAGTCTTCTGAAATTACTCGTTCGGGTTTATTTGAGGAACTCAGTCTTGACAATATTAGACATCTCCTCATGATTTTCTTGCCTCTTTGCTCAACATTCAAGGTCAAGCTTTACTAAAGTCGATTTAGTGGACCTGTAATTGTCAATGTCTTTTTAGCGGTTTTTATTCATTTGATTGACTAAATACAAGATAACTAGTGTGGTGTATTACCCGTCTTAAATGTCAGAAGGTGAAGGTCTAAAGGACAAAACAAAGTTTTCAGTATCTACCCTTACAATCTCATGTTGATATCTTCTCCCGCAGCTTAGTATTAACACAATCCAATTTGGGGAAATCTTTTTCTCACTGTATTCTTTGCTTGTGCTTTGCAGGGCATGGAGTTGTACCCTCGAATTGGTAAGAACTTTGACATCAAGGTTTTTACTAATTGCAGATTCGGAATGATGTCTTGGGCAGTTCTCGCAGTCACGTACTGCATAAAACAGGTCCTTTCTTGATAGTTCTCTTGTAAACACCAGAGTTCCACACTATGACCACATAACCTTGAGGTTTCTTTAAGTCTTTAATTCACCAGATAGTTTCACTTACTGATTTGTGGTTCCTGTACAGTATGAAATAAATGGGAAAGTATCTGATTCAATGCTGGTGAACACCATACTGATGTTGGTGTATGTCACAAAATTCTTCTGGTGGGAAGCTGGTTATTGGAACACCATGGACATTGCACATGACCGAGGTATGCATCTGGTACCGTACATATATAAATATTATATCATCATCCATTTTCAAAGAGGCTAAAAGGAAAAAACGCCAGTTGCAACAACAAGAGTTGCTTTACTATTTGGCCATAATTTTCTTGGAGGTTCTGTTTATATGGCAACAGCAGCATTTTATTCAGATTAGTGTTTCCAGCTTTAACACAGTGAAAGCTAACCTTAACCATGCTTTATAATTTGTTGTTTTTCAGCTGGCTTCTACATTTGCTGGGGTTGTCTAGTGTGGGTACCTTCTGTGTACACCTCCCCAGGCATGTACCTTGTGAACCACCCCGTAGAACTTGGAACTCAGGTGCAAAAAGTTTAACTTTTATAGCTGAATACAAAAGAAGAGAAACAAGAGAAACAACCTTTGAGAGTTAATCAAATGAAAAACCTTAAAGATACCATTTTCATGGGGGGGAAAAGGGTTAAAGTGAATGTGACAATCACAGAATTTAGGGTTGCCTATAGTATCCAGATTCCATTAAAATAGAGCCTAAAGAGGGGTATAGACTAGTAGATAATATTTACCTATGCTTGAATCGTTGCATGAAATGGCTCATGATTGTAGTTGTCAGAAATCAGTCTTTGTATTAAGCCGTTCATGAAAACAACTATATATTGATGCTGCAATGTAAGTACATTTATTATGCATATCCCTGTCTCTAAGACTTCACCATATCCGTCTTTGGTTGCAGTTGGCAATATACATTCTTGTTGCGGGAATTGTTTGCATTTACATAAACTATGACTGCGATAGACAAAGGCAAGAATTCAGGAGGACAAATGGGAAATGTTTGGTTTGGAGCAAAGCCCCGTCAAAGGTATGTTCATCGTAAGCCTTAACAATGGTTTCGACGTATATGTATGAACTTTATTTTATTATTCCATCGGTTGTTGCAGATTGTAGCAACGTATACTACAACATCTGGTGAAACTAAAACCAGTCTTCTCCTAACCTCTGGATGGTGAGGAGTTTATTCTACACATATTGCTATTACAACAAATAATAAGACTTCATGTTCATCACAACAACATCCATCAATGGCTTTGACTGTGCAGGTGGGGATTAGCTCGTCATTTCCACTATGTGCCTGAGATCTTAAGTGCTTTCTTTTGGACCGTACCTGCTCTCTTCAATCACGTAAAATCTCTTTCACCGTCTCTTTGGGTATATTACATAAGGCATTTTTGTTGCAAGTAACACAAATTGTTTCAAACAGTTCTTGCCATACTTCTACGTCATATTTCTCACCATTCTTCTCTTTGATCGAGCCAAGAGAGACGATGACCGGTGCCGATCAAAGTAAGCACCAGCTCTAAATGATTTTATAATATATGTTCTCTTTGATTTTACGTCGATTTGCTGTATCATATTTTTGATTGTTTATTTTAAGGTATGGGAAATATTGGAAGCTGTATTGCGAGAAAGTCAGATACAGGATTATTCCGGGTATTTATTGATATCTTTCTCTTCTCTATCTGTTTCGTTAATTGCAACGTTGGTATCATCCAAAGGTCAGAAAAGAAAAAGAGAAAATTCTTATAAAGTTAAGGTGCCTTTCTCTCTTGGGGATCATTTAGCAGATCTTTTTTAATTTTATTGCATAATATTGTGATGATACCGTTTTATTAATTGTGTGGAATAATTATTTATCAAACTATTTCTTCTGTTTTCTTGAAGTTTTTTTTTGTTTTCTTTTCGTAAATAATATAATTAATTTGTTTTCATTTTTTAGTAAAAGATAAATTTATCAAAATTTTGTATTAAGATATAAAATGGCAATTTTTAAACGGAAAAATTATTTCACAAATTTTAATATTCAATTTAGTTGTATATAGCAAACTAATTCAACTACATAGTCATATAAAATTATAAAATTAATCAATAGCAATTAAATTATATTTAATATCGAAAAGCTTATATTTGGAATCCACCATTTCAAATTTGTGGACTGAGTTAATATTTTAATTAAAATTTTATATTTTTATTATAATATCAAATGATTTGGTAACATTTAAAATTTATTAGAAGAGACATTATATTATTTTATTATCGAAAAAATATAATAGTAAATATAGTTTATCTACTTTGCATAGTAGTTTAGACATTATGCATTTGTGTTAGAAATATGAGTTTACACAATTGGATATCTAATGTCACAAATTTATGGATACTTAAAATAAAATAAAAATAAAAAGACATCACAAATCTGTCTAAATCAGAAAATCAGTCATTTTATACCCGAAATTTATTCGAATGTTCGATTTACACCTAATTGTTACAACAATGCAAAATCATATTTGAAATTAGATAAAATTTAAATACTCAAAAAATTATTATTATGCAAATTTATACCTGAGGCGTAACGAAATTAGTTTTCCATTAACGAATGATGATATGGTTGTCATGTAATGCCGACGTGATGAGAGAAATGGAACATCATATGTTAATATTAAAACGACGTCGTTTTGAAAAATATTAAAACAAAGAAAATCGTTCGTTTTATATCTGAATTTTATTTAAATATTCGTTTTACACCCAATTGTTTGAACATTGCAAAATTATATTTGAAATTAAATAAAATTATACCCGAACTAAATAACCCATACAATTTTGCATGACAAACCTAATTACACCTAATTAGTAATTATTATTACTTACTTTTCATTCTTTTCTATAAGATTCTTTGGTCAATGGTCATGGAGAGAGTAAAGACAAAAAAGGAGGAGAAAAAGAAAAGAAAAGGACAAAAAGTGGGCTTTTTTAAAAAGACGAATAAACGTTTAAAGAAGACAGACAGATCCCACACCCAAATCTCATCTCAATTTATTACATTTCTTAAGAAGAAAACAAAAAACAAAAGAGATGGTTTCTGGGTTATGTTTTGTCTTTGTTAGGGTGTGTTTGGACGTTTCCTATCTTCTCATAATCATATTTTACGAAAACAGTTTTCTTCCTTAACAAATTAAATATGTCATGATTCCAAATCCAACTCACTTCCAAACAAAAAACCATTAAAACTGTATTTTTTCCAATATTGAATACAGACATTTATGATGTTTTAGTGTATGTGTATACTATAAGATAACTCCAGAATGCATAATGACAAATGGGTTTATTAATAATTAGTTATTTAGTAATGACTTACTGTTTTAGTAATTATAAATAAAAAAACCAATAACAGAAAGTGAATACCTTACACAAATAATTTTTTGTTCTAAAAAAATACTATTATTAAAATTCTTTTCTCAAAAATATTATTGAGATTTTTTCTATAAAATATTTTAAATATTAAAGTATTTTAAAAAAATTTATAAGTAAAATATTTGGAATGTAGTTTAAGATTTAAAGTTGAGTAATATCCTGTTGAAAAAAGGTAATACTCTAAAATAACATATTTTTAATTTTTTTTTTAAATTAAACATTGCAAACTTAAAACTCCAAAATAGCATAAATTATTTTTAAAAAATACATATTTACTATAAATAAATTATAAATATAAAATATTATATTTGAGTTCTTTTTTCAATTTAAGGTTTACTTTTGTTATTAAAAAGAAATTTTAAAATATTTAATATTAATTTTGTGATATTTTTGAAAATTTAAACTAGTTATGATATATTTGAAATAAAAATTAAAAAAAATATTGTTTTTCTCAATTGGCCTTGTTTAGTATTTCACGTTCAAATTTTAGTTTTAATGATTTAAAATTTAATTTATTTTTGTAATATAATTGAAACAAAAACTTTTAGTGATATTTTTAACAATGCCACAAAAACTGATTTTGTGATATTTTGAAAAATTTCCTAGCAAAAATAATAATTTTACCATTATTTCTACCGTTTTTCCCCTATATTTTCGAACTAAATTTATATTTTGCAGTAGTAGAGTTTTCTGTCAACAATGGAAAACTGTTTGTGCATAATAAACGATGTGATTGGAAAAGAGAAAGAAAATAAAAAAAGAAGATTTGAAAGATGAAAAGAAAAGACAAAAAGGAAGTAGACAAAACCGACTATCACGCATTTTCTGCTACTTTCAGCCAAAAGGAACAATCCCTCTGTTTTTAGTTTCAATCCTTTCCCCCAACAATTAACAATTCACACACTTTATACTCACAAATCACACCAGAGACTTCCTTACTAACAGCTTCGACATTTCTTCGATTTTCATGTAAGTTTCTTTCTTGTTCTTGTTTATTAGCTCTGTTCTGTGTTTCTTGGAATCATTTGATTAGATCTATTTACAGGTTTCCCTACTTCCTTTGTTTCTTAACCATTTCTCTCTCTCTCTCTCTTGTTTTGTTAAACTGCAGATTCTCTGGATCTTTAAGGGAAACTCCGAATCGTTGGTTTGGTTCTTTCAAGATTCAGCTTTTTCTCTTTTGTTCTGAGTAAATCAAAATCAAGCTTTGTCCTTTAATGGTGATAATGTTTCAAGAAGACAATGGAACATCCTCTGTAGCTTCATCACCTCTTCAAGTCTTCTCAACGATGTCACTTACAAGACCCACTACTTTCTTTGCTTCTTCTTCGCCGTTTCATTGTCTCAAAGATCTCAAACCAGAGGAACGTGGTCTCTACTTGATCCACCTCTTGCTAACTTGCGCAAACCACGTAGCTTCAGGTAACCTTCAAAACGCAAACGTAGCGCTCGAGCAACTCTCTCACCTCGCTTCCCCTAATGGCGATACGATGCAGCGAATAGCTTCTTACTTCACCGAAGCTCTTGCTAACAGAATCCTTAAGTCATGGCCTGGTCTCTACAAGGCTCTTAACGCAACTCAGACAAGGATCAACAATGTCTCTGATGAGATTCATGTTAGGAGGCTGTTCTTTGAGATGCTCCCGATACTCAAAGTCTCTTACTTGCTCACTAGTCAAGCTATAATCGAGGCTATGGAAGGAGAGAAGATGGTTCATGTGATTGATCTCAATGCTTCTGAGCCAACTCAATGGCTTGCTTTGATTCAAGCTTTTAACTCTAGGCCTGAAGGTCCACCGCATTTGAGAATCACTTGTGTTCATCACCAGAAGGAAGTGCTTGATCAAATGGCTCATAGACTCATTGAGGAAGCTGAGAAACTCGATATCCCGTTTCAATTCAACCCCGTTGTGAGTAGATTAGACTGTTTAAGTGTTGAACAGTTGCGGGTTAAGACAGGAGAGGCCTTAGCAATCAGCTCGGTTCTTCAATTGCATAACTTCTTGGCCTCGGATGATGATTTCGCAAGAAAGAGCTACGCTTTACAGTTTCAGAACAACCTTACTGCAGTTGACTTTCAGAGTGTTCAAATGATGAGCCATGGCTCAGTAGCCGAGAATGATATGAGCAACACAAATGGGTATAGCCCGAGCAGTGACTCAGCCTCATCTTTGCCTCTAGCTAATCATGGAAGCATTGATAGACTCCTCAATGCAATTTGGAGTTTATCACCAAAGGTCATGGTGGTCACTGAGCAAGACTCGGACCATAATGGTTCCACACTAATGGAGAGGCTATTAGAATCACTCTACACCTACGCAGCATTGTTTGATTGCTTGGAAACAAAAGTTCCAAGAACGTCTCATGATAGGAACAAAGTGGAGAAGATGCTTTTCGGGGAGGAGATCAAAAACATAATAGCCTGTGAGGGTTCTGAGAGAAGAGAAAGACATGAGAAGCTCGAGAAATGGAGCCAGAGGATCGATTTGGCTGGTTTTGGTAATGTTCCTCTTAGCTATTATGCGATGTTGCAGGCTAGGAGATTGCTTCAATGCTACAATATTGATGGGTATAGGATCAAAGAAGAGACCGGATGTGCGGTGATTTGCTGGCAAGATCGACCACTATACTCAATATCAGCTTGGAGATGTAGGAAATGAAGAAGATGAATGATATAAACACTTGTGACTTTCTGTTTCTCTGCATATAGTGGCTTTTGGAGCTTTTAGCAGTGTGTTTGTTTGATGTTTCATTTCGGTAGCAGGATTTTGTCCATTTAAGTAGACCAAAGCATCATTACCAAGATAACAAGTCACTTCCTTTACCGTTTGTCATGAACTGTATACATTTCATCGCCCATTCGTGTCCTTCTGCATATCCCACACCAATTTATCATTGGGACTGGTCTGAGGGCAGAATCAAGAGAATGAAACAGCATGTTAAACAATGAGAAGGTCTGAAACAGGACTGTCTGAGAAATACAAAATTCAATTTCAGACCTTGAAGACACCAATTCTGTAGTAGTCTGATAGAATCAGAACCTTTATTAATCGAAAGAAGAGAGTTACATGAATCGGTTATACTCAATCCAATGATTGAGCTATAACCTCTTCCCCACAGAAACAACCTTCTGTGTCACAAGTTTCCCAGAAAATGCACGAAACCCCCAAATCCCTAGAGAATCTCGTTATATACTCGAGATCCTCTGTTTTACAGCTCCTAACAAACTATTAACAACCACTATCGTTCTAAACCAATCAATTTGCCACGTCATTCTTCATTAATCCAGCTCAGCATTCCTTTCTTCCACCTCCATCTCTTCTTCCCTCTGCGCTCCTTCCGTCTTCCTTCTCCGGTAATATGCTCTCAACGGTCTATCATAGTCATGCTCTTGTGCCTTGATATTCTCATACAAAAAAAGGCTCAGCTTTGTTGTTAGGGATCAAAAGCACACAATGCTGAAGATATTCTCTTCCTTGAAGGTTTTTCTTATAATAGTAGTAATGTCCCTTGCGCAGAGGTGCAGATATATCATCTTCTTTGATCCTATTCCTCCCTATTGTTTCAGCAAACAATTGATTCTCAAATTGCTTGGTCCCTGAATTTCTTTATCATCTACTTATTACCTTCCATATTCAATACTTCACTCCTCCAAGAATCGGAAAGCACTAATCCCTAAAACCTCGTAAATGGAGCCAGCAGACGTGACGTAATCAGTGTAGCTATTTTCTTCACGGAGATAAGAAAGCATGTCCGGATTGCAACGAGAATCGTCACGGAGGCAGTAGTAATTGTCATCCCTAACGTCACCAAACATCTCCACCTTCTTCGCCACGGGAGGGGATCTCGATTCCGCTATTTTCGTCCGGTGGTGTCAACAGCAATGATGTAGAGAAAGAGGAGGAGCAGGACGAAGACTACCGACCGTAGAACACAGCGGCGGCAAGGAAAAGACGAGGAGGAGGAGCGAGAAACTGAGTGTATTAGTAACATTTAAACAGGTTTAGGTGTCTAGACTCGCCAGGATTTGTTAATAGATAACCGGCTAAATCCGGTTTAGATGTCGGTTACACAATTTTTTATTTGGAAACAACCAAACGGTTCTTAGAGTGTTTTCTCCCACTCTGGGATAACGCAAATACTAAACCGAACAAACGGATGGAAGCAAGAATGAGATGATAAAAGTTGGTCTTACATAAAAATAAAAACAAGAAAGAAGCATGTATAACAATACGAAAAAAATAATTATTAAAATACTGAATTGTTTGAATCATTTAAATACTAAATTTTTAATGAATCATTTAAATAAAAATAAGTAATATCCTAAAATATCATCATTTTAAGTTTATCTTCCAAATTTAGTACAATAAAAATAAAATTCTAAAAATAACACAAATTATTATGTAAAAATAATTATTTATTTTAAATAAATTATATATAAAATTAAAACATAATGTTTGAGTTCATATTTTCCAATTTCAGATTTAATTTTTTTCATTAGAAAGAAGTTTTTAATTATTTTATTATTAAATTTGTGATATTTTTGGAAATTTAAATTTATATTATATTTGGAACAAAAACTTGAAATACTGTTATTTTAGTCAATTGCCTTTTAAAAATTTATAGTTAACGGCAACGATTCAAATATGTGATTAATCAATATTAATACCAAATTAACATTGAAATGGTTCTAACGATGATGCAATGTTTCAGTATCTATTTTGGGTTGGTTTAATAAATAATAAAATTAAGCAGTGTTAATTTTTGTATTAATGTTGACTAATCGAATAGATAAATCGGCATAATCAATTATAAATCATTATTTAAATAATTAATTAAAATTTTTTGATAGTTAAATGATGTAAACACAAAATTTAATATTTTAATAAACATTTTACCATAATAATACTAATAATAACAATAATAACATCCCCAAGAGAAATGCATAAAAAAAACAAGTGACATTCATTTTCACAAGAAAAGAAAAGAAAAAACAATGCAAGTGTGTAAAGAACATAAGCAATGGGTGACAAAATTAGGAAGTAGGATGATTATCCTCCATCACAGGAAATAAGGAACATTTGTCCTTGGCCCTCTCATTTGATTGTTTTCTTCTGTCTCCGTGAAGAACTTTACTTCTCTTTCCTGGTAATTATAAATGTGAGTAAACGATTACCAGATGTAATAGATTCTAATGCACCAACTACATTATCTCACTTAGATAGTATTAGTTCTTACTAACTCTAACAAAAGCTAGAAACCCATGAAAGATGATCTAATATACTGCAGTTATTATATAAATAGCAAATAACACTATTCGAATTCTACCTCACAAGATTTACTTGCCTAATTTCCTGTAAACAAGAAATTTGTACGTGTTTTGGCAGAAAGATAAGTATCACAAGGGGCAACTTAATAGTTCATAAATAGAAACCTTTATTGTTTAGTAAGAACATGAAGCACGAGATTGTGGCATACCAGCAAGTAAAAGGGAAACAAATGACTCACCATGTTTTCATTGAAACTCAATATAGAAGCCACATTCCCACAGCGGTAGCAGTAATTAGGTGCAGACCACACCTTTACAAAAAAATAAAAGATAAACATCACCCAACATATTATAGTTTTAAATATCCATTAATGAATCATAAGAAGGCACACTTACAGTTACGAGACCTTTATCTTGGAACATGTACTTGAGACCTTCTTGTACAAGCTGGTGTGCACGACATACTAGATCAAATTTGTTAATATGATTGAACTGCACAAGAAGCAAACGCTGAAATCAGGGAACTGAATTATGTTTATTTTTGACACAGCTTTTTCAAATATCAACCCCAAAAAACTATAATAACCATACCTCAGAGGTAACCCTAGAACCGAAAAGCCAACCAGCTCCACGTGGACTGACAGCCCATGTTTCAATATCTTCAGGATCGCTCCACATAAGATCACAGAAGGGTCCTTCATGCGGTATTTCACAATTTCGCTCAATCAGTCTTATCTAGCAGCCAAAATAGCATCTAAAATGAGTTAAATGAGATTTTAATCAATCAGGAATAACAGTTGAAGGGTGACCACACAAAAAAAATAACAAGGCACATTTTAACCTGGTCAATTGTTCGCACGTCAGGTGAAAGACCACCATGAACACATAGAACCTACATCGAGGATCCAATATTTTTAGTATAGTATACAGCTAACTTAATACACTCATATCATCCCAAGAGAAGTTACATCATAATACTATGGCAAAGACGCTGAGGAATATACTTACAGTGCCATCTATAATAGCTGAAAGTGTAAGATAGTCAAAAACATCCGTGCAGTATCTCCATGCATTAGCATTACTATACTTCCTTTGGCATTCGTCATAGAAACCATACACCTAGCAAATATAAAATTCGAATGAACATAAGATAACATTATCAAAAAGTGACCTGTAGGGACAGTTAAACAAGAAACCAAATCTTCGTTGTCATTTAATAAAACCTTGATCAGCACCATCACTTCATATTTTATTGTGGATGGCTCAGACACTTTAACCACAGTGAAGGTTTACCAAAAGTGCGTTTACAACAGAATATCATTTCAATCTTTTTCGTTGACTGTGCATGTTAAAAGTATGAGATATGGTGCAGGTATATAGACAAATCAAGAGCTTCGAAGAAGAAAACTCATGGTTGTAAAGGATTAGCATAAAATGCATTTTTAGTTACGTAACATCCATTTCTAAATCTAACATGGCATTGTCACGTGTGTGATAACTATGAAGCCCAACATCCACCCATCCTCTACACTTACAAGAGGAGACCCAAGAAAATGAGAGCCCAAGAAACATCCAACCAGTAAGGTTACTAAACTACAGTAAATAAATAACTCTAGTAAAAGATAAACCAGTCCTAGTCAGCGAATCTGTTGAGGATCGCGGGAGGGGGATTCTGCAACGGATTCTATATAAGTAAACAAGAAAAGGGAGAGGAAGACATTCAGAGAATCAAGTAGAAAGAGGAATTGGTGAGGGGAGGGGAGAGACTCCATTAAACCTTCTCTCAAAACTGTTTTTCCTTCTATTATCTGTTTTCATCGTTGTAGTGAGACTTTTGGACGTTTGAATATAATCTAATACCTATTATTTTGGTATCAGAGCACCGATTTTTGGGAAGCACAACATGCCACCAAAGAAGGATGAAGCTTCGTTGGAAAGAGCAGTAACGGACTTACAAAAAGACGTGGAACGGCTCTTATCACTGGAGGATGTGGTATTAGAAATGAAGACACAGATGGGAAAGCTGAGCATCTTGGACAAGCTCGAGGAAAGATTTCGCGAACAGGATCTGCAGGCTGCTAGAAAGGAGAAGGCACTGCTGGGATCACAAACTTCGGGCGTCATTGCTGATCAGACCGAAAAATCGCGACCCAGTCTGTCACGATCGGTCTCACCAGTGCACCGTGAAGGACGTGAGGAACGCAACTCGGAGCCACTTTCCAGAAGAATCGAGATACCCATCTTTGATGGGGAAAATGCCGAAAACTGGATTCTACGGGTGGAGCAATACTTCGAGTTGGAGAGATTTACCGAGGTGGAAAAGCTACAGGCAGTCAGGGTCTGTTTTAGCGAAGGTGCTCTCTTGTGGTATCGTTGGGAGAAAGATCGCCAGCCGTTTACTAGCTGGGAGCAACTCAAGCTAAGGATACTCGAGCACTTCTCCGATATTCAGGATTTTTCACCAGGGGAAAGACTCCTTAACCTGAAACAGGAGGATACAGCCAGAAGATACTGTCAGGAGTTCATAGCTTTGGCGGCTAATGCACCAGAGCTAACTGACAACGTCTTGGAGATGGCATTTCTGAACGGACTGAAGCCGAAGACTATTGCGGGAGTAAAAATTTTTGAACCCAGAAATTTGAAAAGGATGATGAGTTTGGCTAGGAAGGTGGAAGAATGGTCTTCAATGGACGACAATGGCTTCATCGGAGAAGGAGGGGGAACGCCGAAGTCGCTGCGAAACGGAGGAATAACAAGCCCGTACGTGTCCAGGAGAGAAAGCCCAGCTGGAGGGGGATGGTCGACTTCAAGTGGGCCACAAACTCTAAGGCCCAAACAAAATAATATAGTTGGATCAAAACCTACCACTACAGGCCCAACCTCAACTCGAGCAGCCCAAGGAGTAAACCCTACTGCCAGAATCGAAGATTCACGCCGTCACACCTATAGTAGACTCACGGAGGCTGAAATGCGCGAGAAGAAGGCTCGGGGAGTGTGTTTCAAATGCGACGAGCACTGGCACGCTTCCCACCAGTGCGCGTCGAAGGAGCTCCGGGTTCTCTGGGTGCAAGACGACGGGACCGAACTGGAACTCGACGAAACGGAGTCGGGACCAGAGGAGAATGCCGTTCTCACCGAGTTGGCCGAGTTATCCTTGAACTCGGTAGTCGGTATTTCTTCTCCCCGGACTATGAAAATACGGGGTACTATTCGCGACAAGGAGGTGGTCCTCATGGTGGATAGCGGAGCATCGCACAACTTCATCTCGACAGCCTTAGTCCGTGAGCTCCAACTCCCTACTGAGACCACGGCGGGATATGGGGTTGTCACAGGCACCGGAACGTCCGTTCGAGGTGAGGGTATCTGTCGGAACGTGGAAATTGCATTGTTGGATTGTAATATACGGGCAGATTTTTTGCCACTTGAATTGGGAACAGCTGATGTTATACTCGGGGTACAATGGTTGGAGACTTTGGGTGAGATGCAGGTTAACTGGAAAGAGCAAAGGATGCAGTTCCAGAAAGAGGGGAAAACGATTCGGTTGGAAGGAGATTTCAGCCTTTGTAACACCTCGGTGTCTCTGAAAGCCCTTCTGAAGGCATTACAACGAGGTGGAGAGGGACTGATTATCGAGTATGCCGGCATGGAAGCTGATGAGGCAGGGAGCAAGGTTATTGAGTGGAAGGGATTGGAGCCTTTGTTGAGTGCCTTCCAGCATGTGTTCGATGAACCACAGGGACTTCCACCAGCAAGAGGTAAAGAACATGCTATTAATTTAAAAAGAGGAACTGAACCAGTTAATGTCAGGCCATTTCGTTATCCTCACGCGCAGAAAGCCGAGATAGAACGACAGATAGCCATGATGCTATCCGCGGGATTGATACGGGAGAGCAGCAGCCCATTTTCGAGCCCAGTTCTACTCGTGAGGAAGAAGGATAACAGCTGGCGATTCTGCGTGGATTACCGAGCGTTGAACAAAGCTACAATTCCGGACAGTTATCCAATCCCGATGATCGATCAACTCCTGGATGAGCTTCAGGGCGCGGTAATTTTCTCTAAATTAGACCTTCGCTCAGGGTACCATCAGATTCTGGTAAAGGCAGAGGATGTGCACAAAACAGCATTTCGCACGCATGACGGGCATTACGAATTCTTAGTCATGCCGTTCGGATTGACGAATGCACCTGCAACCTTCCAGTCATTGATGAATGAGGTATTCCGACCTTTCCTACGACGATTTGTATTGGTGTTCTTCGATGATATATTGGTCTACAGCAGGACAAAAGCTGCTCATCTTTCGCACCTCCAAGAAGTCCTCCAAAGGCTACAACAACACCGGTTATTTGCGAACAAAAAGAAGTGTCACTTCGGGACTCCTCAGGTGGATTACTTGGGCCACGTGATTTCAGCAAAGGGGGTAACGGCGGATCCAGCCAAGATCCAAGCGATGGTAGAATGGTCAGTGCCGCGCAACATTAAGGAGCTACGAGGATTTCTGGGGCTCACAGGTTATTACCGCCGGTTCGTCAAGGGGTATGGGTTGATGGCAAGACCACTCACAGACCTCCTCCGGAAGGATCAGTACCATTGGACTCCAGAAGCTACCACGACATTTGAGAAGTTGAAAGCGGCTATGACTCAGGTTCCTGTCTTAGCTCTTCCAGATTTTACTGATTTATTCATTGTGGAGGCCGATGCTTCAGGTACGAGATTAGGGGCAGTCTTAATGCAGCGACAGCGACCCATCGCATATTTCAGCCAGGCCTTAACCGATCGACAACGACTCAAGTCTATATATGAAAGGGAGTTAATGGCAGTAGTGCTAGCTGTTCAGAAATGGCGCCACTATCTTCTGGGATGGAAATTTGTGATTCGGACAGATCAGAAGAGTCTGCGCTTCTTGCTTGAGCAACGTGAGATTAAGTTGGAATATCAGAGGTGGTTGACAAAACTACTGGGATTTGAGTTCGAAATTCAATACAAACCAGGTCTGGAGAATAAAGCGGCCGATGCCTTGTCTCGCAAGGAACAGATTGGGGAACTCGCAGCTCTTTCCATGCCAGCCATAATCCAGCTGGAAGATATTTGTAGTGAGGTCGAGGGAGATCCTGAGCTTCAGCAGATCATCACTGATATTCGGCAGAATGCTCCTACACATCCAGATTATAAGTTGGTGCAAGGCAGGCTACTCCGTCGCGGGAAGTTAGTTCTTTCACGCACATCACGCTTTATTGGCATCATTCTTCACGAGTTTCATAATGGTAAAATGGGGGGTCATGGAGGGGTTCTAAAGACGCAGAAACGGATAGCAGAACTCTTTTAGTGGGTAGGAATGATGACGGATATTCGCCGGTATGTAGCAGCTTGTGCAGTATGTCAGCAATATAAGTACTCCACACTAGCGCCGGCCGGTTTACTGCAGCCTCTTCCTATCCCAGAACGCATATGGGAAGACTTATCCATGGACTTTATCGAAGGTTTACCCAAGTCAGGTGGGAAGAACGCAGTGTTGGTGGTAGTAGATCGTTTATCTAAATACGCTCACTTTATTGGTCTTCGACATCCATTCACGGCAGTGGACATAGCCCTCATCTTTGTTCAAGAGATTGTTCGCCTACATGGTTTTCCGCGAACTATCGTTTCTGACAGGGACAAGATTTTCACCAGCCAGTTTTGGCGTGAGTTATTCAGGTTGGCTGGTACTACGCTCTGTTTCAGCACGGCTTATCACCCGCAATCAGACGGTCAGACAAAAGTGACTAATCGGGGATTGGAGACCTATCTGCGGTGCTTTGCTGGAGAGAAACCACGATCATGGGCCGCATTTCTCCCCTGGGCAGAACTCTGTTATAATTCGGCGTATCACTCTTCGATTCGTATGTCTCCTTTTCAGGCAGTCTACGGCAGGGTGGCTCCAACTATCATCAAATTCGAAGTCGGCATGACTACGAATGCGGATCTAGAGGAACGAATGCAAGCAAGGGATTCTGCTCTCGTGCTACTAAAGGAGAACCTCCTTAAGGCACAACAAATGATGAAATCTCAGGCAGATGGACGAAGACGGGAAGTGGAATATGCAGTAGGGGATAAAGTCTACTTGAAGATGAGGCCCTACCGGCGCAAATCATTGGCTCAGCGTACCAACGAGAAGCTGGTAGCACGCTTCTACGGACCATTTGAGATTGAAGCTCGCATTGGGAAGGTGGCATACAAGCTGAAGCTACCTCCGACAGCGAAACTCCATCCGACATTCCATGTTTCTCAACTCAAGCCAGTGATCGGGAACCAGGTAATGGCTACTGCTCTTCCAGAACAGCTCACGGAAGAAGGAGTCCTCGAAGCAGAACCTGAAGCAGTCTTGGGTACCCGTATACACGCAGGAACTGGACAGGAAGAACTTCTGATCAAATGGAAAGACCAACCTGATTTTGAAAGTTCTTGGGAGTGGGTAAGCAAGATTCAGAGTCAATTCCCTCACTTTAACCTTGAGGACAAGGTGAATTTCAAAGGGGGGGTATTGATAACTATGAAGCCCAACATCCACCCATCCTCTACACTTACAAGAGGAGACCCAAGAAAATGAGAGCCCAAGAAACATCCAACCAGTAAGGTTACTAAACTACAGTAAATAAATAACTCTAGTAAAAGATAAACCAGTCCTAGTCAGCGAATCTGTTGAGGATCGCGGGAGGGGGATTCTGCAACGGATTCTATATAAGTAAACAAGAAAAGGGAGAGGAAGACATTCAGAGAATCAAGTAGAAAGAGGAATTGGTGAGGGGAGGGGAGAGACTCCATTAAACCTTCTCTCAAAACTGTTTTTCCTTCTGTTATCTGTTTTCATCGTTGTAGTGAGACTTTTGGACGTTTGAATATAATCTAATACCTATTAGTGTGCAAAATCAACTTTCAAACCCAGTAATAACAATTATGGAAGAAAATCAAATTTACTTATCCACTAGAAGTCAGGGATAGAATAACGCATACTTGTGTTAGTTGTCTGCTTTCATGATTTCCACGCAAGAGTGTGATATTGGCTGGATATCTACAGATTGAATTACAAGGGAAAGAGCATTCTCAGGAGAAGTATGAGAAATGGCATACAGAAAGCATAACTTCTAGAAATTTTCTAAATAAAACTTACCTTGCTTTGAGAAGCAACAGAATAGTGAAAACTTCAAGACTGTTGTAACCTCTATCCACGAAATCTCCCTGAGAAATGCACCATAGCAAATTAATCTATGAGTACATATTGATGTGTTACACAAGACTACACCCAAAGACAAGAGCCTATACCATAAATATGTAATTTGTCTCAGGAACATGACCCCCGGTCTGGAAAAGCTTCATTAGATCATGAAATTGGCCATGGATATCACCACAGACTGTGACTGGACTGTTGACGGGTTGTACATTTGATTCCTCAATTAGAATTTCTTTCACCTGTAACAGTACAAACGTGTCACTTCACCTTGTGATTACCATATGCATCATAGCAAATGATAGTCATGAATCAACTGTTAAGAAATGAAAAGAGAAAAACCCCAAAAATCCATAAACCAAAATGACAAGGAAACAGCAATGTAGAGACCATATTCAAAGTACATTTCCAAAAAAAGAAAGTAGAGTAAACACACGCAAGCTAATGCCTCAAACTAGAACAAGGAGAATTGAGTTTGTAGATGCATGAATCCTCGGAGAAGAGAAACAGCAAGCAAAAGAAAATGAAAAAATGAAAATGAAAATGAAAAAGGAAGCGTACGTATTCGCAAAGAAGCTGAAGCTCGTCCTCAGAGAGATGTTGGCCTTCTTTAACCTTCGATATCCATTGATCCAAATCCATGACGCCTTATATCCCCTCTCTCTCTATCTATCTATCTATCTATACTAGCTAGGTAAGTAGAAATTCCTCCTCTTTCGTCGATTTCAATAGCGACTTTCAACAATCTTCCGAGAAGAATTGAAGCGAAGATAGATCTAGCAGAGCATTGCTCCCTCCGCTTCGATAGGGTTACGTCAGAGAGAGAGAGAGGCGCAGAAAGGAGCAAGCACACAACGAACCAAACAAACTCGACCAAAACCCAATTTGGTCTTCCTCGCCTTCGAACTCGATCCATCGGTATAATATTACTTTTCTTCGACCATTGATATAATTACTTCTTTAAACAGCAATGTTTTAGGCAACGCATTAAACATCATTTTAATTTCTCTATCTTATTAACAAAAACATTTAATTTACATATTCGTCAATTTTCGGAACAAATCTTTTGGTAATATATTTATATACTAATAAATGTGAATTGAAATTTGAATAGAAAATATAAATCCAACAAAAGAACCTAAATATTATAAACCGTGTTCAACTATACGTTAACCACAACCACAATAAATACTCGTTATTTCTTTTTTGTAATCTTTTACTATTATGAAATATGAATATCCATATTTTAAAATCTTTAATATATTATTTAAAAATATTTTAAAAAAATAACATTATCATGTGTTATTAAAATAAATATCATGATAACACGTTAGTTAGTTTCAAATAAATATATAAATAAGATTAAATTATTGAAATAATTATCATGTATGACATTATTATTAATTTAATTAAAAAATTAATATATTTTATTAAATTAAAAAATAATATTAAATTCGTAAAAAATATTTTTCTTTTTTAATTTACAAATACAAAAATTAATATTAAAATAATTTTAAAGAAAAGATAAATTATATAAATATTTAATTTATATTTAATAATAAATAATATTATATAATTTACAAATATTTATATTTAGTATTCGAATAAAAAGAACATTAAAAATGTAGTCACCAAATGAAATTTTGGTTCAGAAAGAATAATCAAATGAACGTTTTGCTCAACCATGAAATTATTAACTTAATTTTCTTGACAGAACAAACAGAACAGCAATACGGTAAACAAATTAATAGTAATTACAACACAGATGAAAAACTGCAATTTTAAACTCTTCACTTTCGTAATGTATAATGGTCAAATCCCTAACGAAGCGAAAAATAAAATAAAAAATGTTGGATATGTACAAGTGATTTACGTCAAACCTCACTAAAAGCAGTATACAGTTTTCTCCATCTTCTTATAGGTTTTGAGTATAAACCAAACGAATCTGTCTTTTGTGTAATGCTTTCCTTTACGTTTTCCTCCACTACAACGCAAACAAAACCAACATTGGGTTTAGCTTTAAGACACAGAATAATACATGAAGGAACAGACCACACCATCTTAAGTAATTAATCACAAATGCTATGACTAGATATGTTGTGATGAGCATAACCGACCCAAGTCAAGCCAGTCAGTCCTATGACCACTGGTTCAGAAAACATAACAGATTTTTTTTGAAGTTTAGATACAGACTATACGGTCATGGGAATTTACAGGCCAACTCGAATGTAACATCCAAATCTAGACCTAATTGGCTCAAGGCTGGTTAGGCCATAGAAATATAATCCTACCGCTTTTTATCATAGTTAACATTTACAGAAAGTGTAAGTACAAGTTCTCCAATATCCACACCAGTGATGAAGGAAAACACTATCCTAAAATAATTTCCAAATCGACAAAGCTCTTCACTATCACAACCAAAACAGAGGCAAACATGTAGTGTCTATTCGACAAGTTGATGAAACAATCTCACATGCCAAATCCAGAGTTAGGTACTATAAAACTGGCAAGCAAAAACAAGAAAAAAACATTAACGAATTTTTCTTCTCTGGCTTCAAACACCACCCACCCCAAAAGGTTATGACATTCAGCATCATATCTATTGATCAATGATCAGATGAGTAACAAGGGACATCCAAAGCTTCATGCGTTACAATCTGGGTCAAGTTTCTCACAGACCCCAACTAGTAAGCTAGAAGAGGAACTACTAACACAGAGGAGTAGATATGAGAGCAAGCAAGAAAAGACTATATTTTTAAATGATTTAATACTGCAAACTTATCATATATTGGGAGGAGATTCAAGTCAAGTTATGAAATTCGAACCAACCCATATAGATACAATATCACATCAACAGAGATGCCTAAGGTGCATATTTCAGTTTTATTTATGAGCTCTTTCGAATTTGCATACCTATAAATTCTCAGAAAACCACTATGCACATAGACAACACGCAAATCAAATCAAAGATTCTTAAATAGGTCAACATCAGAAACAAGATTAGTAGGATAGACAATTAACAAACCTTAATCCAATTCGTCTTGTCTAGTATCCATATCAGATCCACTACCAGAATCCGAATTTGTTTCCCGTCTCCTGAATGGCCATGGAAATGATAAGCTAAACCTACTCGGCGTCTCTTGACTCTCACCCGATCCCTGTCAGTCTCGGCTCATCTGACTTCCACGAGTGTTGTTCTCATAAACAAGATCGTCTGTGGGTAACTCGTGTCGACAAACCAGGCATGAACTGTGCAGCTGCAGCCATGGAAGCAAGCAATCGTGATGGTACAAGTGTTTGCAAGGCATTTGCTTGGTTTCGATACCATCTTCAAAATCATCCATACAAACGGTGCATTGATTCATTTCTGATTGCAACATGTCTTTCGTCACTTTAACAGTTGGGAGACCGTCGATGGCGGATTTCAAAGCTGGAGGAGTTCCGTATCTATTCGGATCATCTTCAGCTAGTTGTTGAATTAGATCCTCGAGACCACGGCCAAAGAAATAATCCCTGTGATTTCCTAGTAACGGATTAGCTGGATCCGAGAGTTGGTTCTCGAACAAAAATTGGATGTTTACACCGCTCGATTGCAATTGCTGAAGATGGTTGCGGAGAAATCTAACATGATCGAAAGCATCAGCATGCTGCTGAGTAGACTGTGCCTCTATCGACTGCCCCAAGAAACTCGGATTCGTGAAGTCCATGACGGTGGATGAAGGAGAAGCAGAAGGAGCAATAAAAAGCGGGAACAAAGATGAGATTGGATCTGACGTAGGAAAAAACAGATTGGGGCTGGGATTAGGGTTAGGGTATGTGTACTCTTCGAGGAAGCCTTCGTTGCAAAGAGGGCAGAAAGGATCAGCGGAGGAAGAAATAGAGATGGTGATGGTTTGATTGCATTGGTAGCAGAAGAACATCTTGTCCGCCGCCTCGGCCGAGGAGGAGATTGAATTTCCGCCGGTAGACATGACCGGAATCTGCAAATCTCGAAGACAAAGAAAATGGGAGCAGAAGAGAGAGAGACGTTTGAGCGAATCTGTAAATTTGTGTCAGCCGACTTAATCGACGAGGACTTTTTGCAACTATGACCTACAGGCCCGGCCCAATTATGGCTTAAATTTTGAACACTTTTAAGGTGTTTTGTATAATTTTCTCATAGTGGGGGCAAATTGAGAGAATAAAAACAAGTAGTGGACCTTTAAAAAAGTCCTCACCCTGCATTTTCCTTTGCCACACGATCATTTTTCTTCTGGATCAACTGAATCGTTCTCCTCTTAGTCAACAGAGGAAAAGAAGAACGTGGAAGAAGCCATGGAGTGTGTCGTCTCGAGTTCAACGATTCTTATCCGAACAAATCTCACTCCGGTTCATTTAATTTCTTTGGCTGCCTCTTTGTCCGTCAAGCCTCTGAATTCAGTCCAGGTCGGCTCATTCGCGACTAACCGCCACATACTCTCGTTCAGGTCCGGTGGTAGACGAACCAGAAAAATCTTAACTAGCGCTTCAAGTTCGGCGATAAGATGCGATGGAATCAAAGAGATCGGAGAAAACGAGTTTTCAAGTACGGTTCTGGAATCAGACCGGCCGGTTCTTGTTGAGTTTGTTGCCACTTGGTGCGGTCCCTGCAAACTGATCTATCCAGCTATGGAATCCCTATCAGAGGTTTCATATACTGATTTTCACTTTCAATTAATATCAGATCACATTCTTCGCATTGTTCATCAATTCTGCTGGAGATTCACGAGAGTTTTAGCGGATGTTATGAAGTTGAACAATACCAATAAATTGAAATCAAATATTTCGCTCATTAGGTAATGAACAGATGATACAAACTTGGGATTTAGGATTAATGTATGAAAAAGTCTTGTAAATCATTTACTAGTAGCACTTTTTTTACACCATTTACCAGTAGTTCTAAAGCTAGTAAAAAATTGAAAATGATGCAGTAGACAACAAAATACTGATGATACAGAAAATTGCCGCATTGGATTTCTGTCTTCTTACTTAAAATACTGCAATTTTGAGATTTCATTTGCCTTATAAAACTGACAATTCTTTTTATCTCATCCAGGAATATAGTGACAGATTGACGATTGTAAAGATTGATCACGACGCTAATCCCAAGTTAATAGCAGATTTCAAGGTGTACGGTTTACCACATTTCATCCTCTTTAAGGACGGGAAAGAAGTTCCAGGTAGCAGAAGAGAAGGTGCTATTACCAAAGCCAAGCTTAAGGAATACATTGATGGTCTCTTAAATACTATATCTGTTGCTTAATCGTCTCTCTCTCCACGGGTATTAAAATACTCAGCCTCATTCAATTCACTATTTATTATGTAAAATTCTCTTCATATGATATTCATCACCTGTATCTTATCAAATGTGTGAAATCTAGCTACAAAATTTTACTCATAGAAAGAACTTGAGCTCTTATTTTAATCAAACAAGCATCATAGGGTAATGTAGGCTTCTTTGCTTATGCCCTTTACTTTATTGCTTCAGTATCCGTTTTTGTTTGCGTAGTTAGGCTTTCATAGATCGTTAAATGGTGGAAGCATGGCTAATCATTGCAGTCTCTGGCTTTTGCAATTTTGTACCTAATTTTCATTTGGTGGTAAAAGAGAATAGATAAACAGTTGCAGTTGGATGGAAAGAAGCAAATTCTGGTTGGATTTATTGAATGAATCAGCTAAAGAATTCTACAGTTTCAATGAATGAATCAGGTAAAGAATTGGTAAAGACTTTTTTCGACAGTTTCAATTCTTTTTCTTCTCCTCTTCTCAACCGCAGATTACTTGAAAAAGCAACCAAAACCCAACGGCTAAGAAAATCCAACGCCTAGACTTTGAACTCTGAACTTTCTTGGCTACTAAACCTCCTTGACATCACCTCTCTCCAATAACAACATCATCTGGGATGTAACGTTTCCAGAATGGATGCTGCTTCCACACTCTTCCCATCTCTTCAATAGGAACTCCTTTTGTCTCCGGCAACAAGAAGTAAATGAAGATGGTCATGATTGCAACCATTCCTCCAAAGAAGTAGAATAGACCAAATTTCATGTGGCAAAGCATCGTGAGGAAGAATTGTCCAATGAGAAAAGTGAAGAACATGTTGACAGAAACGTTGATTGCTTGTCCCGCTGGTCTGATTTCCAACGGGCAGATCTCACTTGGTACTAACCATCCTAATGGACCCCATGACCATGCAAACCCTGCAACATACAAACATATGAAAGCTAGGATCCAATCCGCTGTTGCAGGCGTCAAGGTTCCTGAACCTGTGGTTCCAAACTTCATACCGATCAAGGTACCAACAACAATCTACAAATTCACCCATTAAACAATGTTCGTTAATGTAAGCAATCACCATTTCATATATACATTATGAACTAAAAACTGTTCCATTTTCACATGGTATGTGCAGGCTCAGAAACTAGCATTATCAAGGCGACGAAGAAAGAACAAAAAAACTAATTTACCTGGCAAACGATCATTTGGATGCCACCTTCAAGGAAGAGAATCCTTCTTCCATATTTGTCAACCGCATAGATGGAGACAAGGGTAGAGACAACATTGACCACACCCGTAATAACTGCTGAGATGAGAGAAGCATCATCTCCGAAACCGAGAGTTTTGAAGAGAACAGGAGCGTAGAACATGATCACATTGATACCAGTAAACTGTTGGAAGAAAGGAATCGCCGAACAGAAAGCAAGCGTTGGTCTGTATTTGGACTGCTGGAAGATGTTCTTCCATGGATTATCCACTTTTTTACCAGCTTCACAAGCATCACAAAGATCCTGAAATTCCTCATCTACATTATCAGCTCCGCGAATCTTCTGCAACATCTCTCTCGCTTGTTCATACTTGCCTCTCTCAAGCATCGAGTTCGGTGTATCGGGCAAGACAAAAGATCCAATAACCATTACAACTGCGGGAACAGCGGCTAAACCCAAGGATACTCTCCATCCGTTTTGAGCCATTTTAGATGTTCCATAGTTAATTAGGTTTGCAATCAAAATCCCGATGGTTATCGCCATTTGAAACCCAATGTTGAGTGCTCCTCGGATCTTTGCCGGAGCCATTTCCGAGAGGTAAACTGGAGTAGACTGGGACAAAGAAAGATGACTAATGAGGATGAGCCATACCAAACAAAACCAAAGCTGGAAATCTGAGTCTAAGCCATGTAAAACACACATGAGAACCATGTTGACTCACCTGATTAGCGAACCCAACACCGACTCCGAGCAACAATCTACCGATGATGAGCATAGCAACGTTGACGGCGAATGCGTTGAAAAGAGAACCAATGAGGAAAGCAAGACCTCCAACAAACATGGAGATTTTGCGTCCGTACTTCCTTGTGACAGCAGAAGCTGCAAAGGAAGAGGCGAGAGCCGCAAGGTAGAGCGACGATGTGAACAATTGGAGCAATTCGTTATCGAACTTGCAGTAAGCGGTTTCGCGTCTTGCATTGTGCATTTGCCTATCAACCTCTGGGAAAAAATTGCTTAGAAACTCCTCCATTGATGTCACCCCTCCTATAGGAAACCAACTCCGGAATTTTCAAACACGTTAAACCGAATTAACTGACATTCATTGAAATTTTATAGTTTTAATGAATATATGTCAACTAGATTTTGACCGAAAAATATTTAAAGATAATAATTAATTATTTATTTTGTTAATTTAAATTAGATATATATATATAATTTATTTTATATTTAAAATAATTTTTTAAATTTTTTAATATTGATTATGAAAATGAAATAGATAATAAAATCGAATTATACAAATATATTTAAATTGTATCTATTTTGGATAAAATTATTCATATAATAAATATTCAATTAAACTAAATTTTTGTTTTATATTTTGTTTGACTAATTTTTCAAAATTTATATTTTGTTTTATATTATATTTACATTTTATGATAAAATACATTGTATGTCGAAATATTAGAGATTTACATATAATATACTATATAATGGCAATTTTCGTAAATACTCTAATAAATTATGTTTTAGGTAATATTTATCTTAAAATGTTCTAATAGTGTGACACATCAGCGTGACACATTTGTAAATCACACGTCAACATAAGGTTAACTAGATTTTGATCCACGCCCTACGTGAGAAAAAATATTTATAAATAATAATTAATTATTTATTTTGTTAATTTAAATTAGATATATATATATAATTTATCTAATATTTAAAATAATTTTTTTTATTTTTAATATTGATTACGAAAATGAAATAGATAATAAAATTGGATTATACAAATAGATTTAAATTGTATCTATTTTGGATAAAAGTATACATATGATAAATATTCAATTAAACTAAACTTTTGTTTTATATTTTGTTTAACTAATTTTTCAAAATTTATATTTTGTTTTATATTATATTTACATTTTATGACAGAATACATTATATGTTTAAATATTAAGGATTTACATATAGTATATTGTAAAATGACAATTTTCGTAAATACTCTAGTAAATTATGTCCTAGATAATATTTTTTTAAAATGCTCTAATAGTATGACACATTTGTAAATCACAAGTCAACATAAGATTAATTTGTTAAAATGATTTTTAATTAATATATATATATAGATATATAGATATATAAATTTGTTAAAATGATTCTTAATTAATATATTATAGATATAAAGAAAGACCTGAGATTCCGAGGTCGTAACCGAAGAGGAGACCTCCCATGGCTGCCACGACACATGTGATAATGACAAAACTGGTGACTCCACCTTCGTAATTTCCACCACCACCACCATCTGATACAAAGGCTCCTCCAGCCATTGATTATTTTTCTTCACTTATTGCTAGCTAACAAAAAAACTTGATAGCTTTTGATCCAAATCTTAAAGAGCTTGTGAGCTTCTCTTTTATACAAGAATTTTTGGTGATCTATTATTAGCATTGGATTTTGATTATGAGCTGTTGGAGATTTTACATTGGCTTATGAATAGGTGAAAGTGGTTTTGGTTCTTTCGTATGTTCTTCAAATCCAGTTTTAGTGGAGATTTTACTGTCTTTTTTTAGACTGTTTCTTTGGTTTTTACAGACACCTTCCGCTTTCATTTCTGTAGTTTTTTTTATTACCATAAGACTGTAAGAGATGATTAGAAAAAACAGTTTTCACCCTGAAAATAAAATATTGTAATAACAAATGATATTTCTATTTTTATATGTTTAATTTGAAACAGTTTTCACCCTGAAAATAAAATCTTGTAATAACAAATGATATTTCTATTTTTATATGTTTAATTTGAAACATATTAGTATAATTTATGTGGTTTACAAAATATATTATTCGTGTATTTTATCCTAATTTCATTGTTACATCACATAAATTATTTCATATTTTGTAGGTGTTTTATTTTTATAATTTATAATTTGGGAATTTATTATTTTTGTTTTTGTAATTATTTTTTGAAATTTTTGATGATTTTAATTTTTTTTGAGTTTTTTCCATAAAATTATATAAATTACATGACATTGACATCCTAATGAGTGTATTATGCACATGTTTTTTTTCTTCTAAGACTATTATTAAATATTTATATTTCAAAAAATATCATAAACTTTAACAATGATTTTTAAAAATTTATAAGTTAAATATTTCAATGTAGTTTTACTATTTAGGGTATAAGGTTTAGTTTTTAAATTTTCGAATTTAGTTTTGGACGTTAATTTCGTGATATTTTACAAAAAAAAATATTTAATGATATGTTTTGACAATAAAAGAGAATGATGATACTGTAAAATAAAAAACTATTTTTGTGATATTTTTTAAATTATAACTTGGTAAATAGTTTTTCAATTTTTAAAATTATTTATGAGAAGTTATTTGAGATTTTAAAAACATATATTGGATTTTTTACTTTCAGTAATTTTTTGTCAATTAATTAAAATATTATTTAAGATTTAAATTGAATAATACTTTAAAATAATATTTTTAAAGTTTGTGTTACAAGTTTAACAGTTTTAAAATTATAATTTGAAAAATAACACAAACCGTTGTTTAAAAATACTTATTTACTTTAAGTAAATTATAAATAAATTTAAACATTATATTTGAATTTATTTTTTCTAATTTAATATTTAATTTTTTTATTGAAATAAAATTTTAATATATTTTAATATTAAATTTATTTTATTATTAAAAATTTAAATTAATAATATTATTTTTGAAACAATGATTTATTTCATATAATTACCCTTTTTACTATATGTTATACATATAATAGTTAACTTGTTTTTTAAATAAGTTATTGGCAAGACAACTAAAATTGTTAGTAACCACAAAACAATCGAGGCTACCTTTATGTAAACCTTTATTCGCGAGGTCTCTCACTCGACTGCAAACCCTAATCTGACGAGATCTCCTTTGACGCTGGATCCTCATCGCTGGTCACTCTTTCTCTCATTTTTCTTCTTTATCTTCATTTCCGTTGCTTTGGGTTTTGCTGGATCTTTCCTTTTTTTGTTCTAATGGATTTTTAGATCCAGGTTTCGGGTTTGTTTGCCTCGATCTTATTTCTTCGGGCTTTAGTGTTTATCGTCTTGTCCATTGGCTCTGTGAAGTATAGGTTATGGCTTCACGCGTTTACTCTCGTTCAAGTTTTGTATTGATCTCCGTCTTGAATGTTAGTTAGTGTGATTATAACGCTTCTTAACGAGGTATCCAGTATTGATAGTCTATATTTTTGCCTGTATGTATGCTTACTATGAAGATTAGAAGTTATGATGTATAATTGATGTGAAATTTTGGGCTTATCATTTACAGATTCGTGTTGCTTTTGTTTTTGATGAAATTGGATTACCATGGCTGGATATTCTACGAAAGGTGCTCCTACAAATGGATCAGTCTACATTTCCAATCTCCCATTAGGAACTGACGAGAATATGTTGGCTGAATATTTTGGGACCATTGGGTTGCTAAAGGTATGGTATTGGCCAGGTACTACTAATTGTTGCTTCTATTTTTACGTCACTGCAATCTATTATTCACAAGATTTCAGAGTTTCTTACATTTTACCTGCATGACTTTTAGAGAGACAAGCGAACTGGTACTCCCAAGGTATGGCTGTACCGAGACAAAGAAACTGATGAGCCCAAAGGAGATGCTACTGTTACTTATGAGGACCCGCATGCTGCTTTAGCTGCTGTGGAATGGTTCAATAACAAAGATTTCCATGGAAGCACCATTGGAGTTTATATGGCTGAATCAAAGAATAAAAATGCCGGAGATTTAAATGACTTTGTTGGATTCGATGGAGGTGCCAAGGAAACAAATGGAGGCGCTGGAAGGGGCAGAGGTCAGACTGATTCTTCGGCAAAGCCATGGCAGCAAGAGGGTGACTGGATGTGCCCAAATACAAGGTCTGTGATGTGATCGGTGAGGAGCTTCATCTAGCTCTTGTTTCCGTAATTCACAGTTTTTTATTTCGTAGTTTGTAGCAGTAGTGTTCTCATACTCTTCTATGGCAGTTGTACAAATGTGAATTTTGCGTTCCGTGGGGTTTGTAACCGCTGTGGAACTGCCAGACCAGCTGGTGCATCTGGTGGCAGCATGGGGGCTGGTGGTCGTGGAAGGGGTCGAGGTGGGGGTGGTGATGGTGGGCCACCGGGGAAGCAGCCCGGTGCTTCCACTGGTCTTTTTGGTCCAAATGATTGGTCTTGTCCAATGTAAGCATTCAACTAATTTTGAAATCATAGTTAAAGCATGTCGCAGTAGATGATATATATTTCTTCATTAGCAAAAAAGAACACTCATACGGCATTTGGCTTTGCTGTATATAAAATTAATTTGGTGGATTTGGATGTATACGTAGGAATATAATGTTTTGGATGATGTCTGTTTTCTCTTCACGAAAATATAAGTGATGGCTAGCTCTGCTGTGTTACCGATTCTGGCCCAAAGAATGCATGTAGGCACCATGTTCCTCCTTTTTTGAATGTTCGTGATTTTCCTTTAGATGGCTGTAAAACTGAAAAATGAATTTTTTGAAAGTGAAACATGGGTGGTTTACCGTTTTTTGAAAGTGAAACATGGTTGGATTTCTCCTGGCCAGCTCTGTTGTGTTTGTATAGATTAAATTAAATGCAAGCTATGCTGTGTTTTCTACTAGCTTAACTAAGTGGCTCCTTTGTGGGAATGCGTATGGGTTCTTACGCGTAATGCATGTTTGTGTTATGGGTAGATATAATGCTTTGGTTCCTGTTTGGCTGTTCAATTTCTGTGGGGTTTTTGTCCAGGAGAAATCCAGAAGCAACCTTTTTTTTTTGTTCTAACTGTTCTAATTTTCAGGTGTGGGAATGTCAACTGGGCGAAGCGTTTAAAATGTAATATTTGCAACACCAATAAACCTGGTCAGAATGAAGGTGGTGTGAGGTATGACTCGATGCCGATGATAAGAATGCCTTTGTATTGTTTTATTTTAATGTCCGAGTTGAGGATTTGTATTATAAATGATTTTATGGTGAATTTTGGTGAGATTATTGATTTCTGTTAGAAACGTAGAAGAAAAAGGAGACAATGTTTTCGTCTGCAATTTGAATTAGTGGTTTCGTTGCCATTATTCAATCTGACATAGTTGTTGTGTATCAATTTTTATTTTTTATTACTTTAACAATTATATCTCACATTTAATCCATTATCCTGGCCAAATTAGAGTTGCAGTAAAAATCCTTAAGGTTACACAGCTTAAGGGCTGTGGATCTCTTAAAATACCAGTTGCTTATTTATTTCTTTTCTCTAAAATAGGGGAGGTCGTGCTGGTGGTTACAAGGAATTGGACGAACAAGAATTAGAGGAAACAAAGAGACGCAGGCGTGAGGCTGAAGAAGTAAAATATGTTTTGTTCTTGTTGTTGCAGAATCCAGTCGAGTTCTCAATTTTTGGTTTATACCATTAAATTAATATGGCATTCATTTCAGGATGATGGTGAAATGTATGATGAGTTTGGGAATCTAAAGAAGAAGTACCGTGTTAAAACACACCAAGCTCACACCAGACCTGCTGTTGCTGCTGGTCGTGCTGGGTGGGAAGTTGAGGAACTAGGTATTTTCTGTTTAATTCTAACTCATAGATCTTTTCTATGCAATCTGCCTCTAAAAAAAAAGTTTCTAGCCTTCATCTAGACACATAGAATGAAACTTGAATATATACATATGCATGGATTTGTTAGAAATTACAAATTAAGCTTGCAGGTATCTTAACTATAAAGCCCAAGCATTGAAGTGATCTTTAGTGAATCCATGTAAACAATTGTGTTTCTTGTTAGAGTTGTTTTCTTTTAACTAAAAGAAGATAACAAAGAAGAATGTTTGTTGCTGAATTCCACAAAATGTGTTAATGAAAGTTTGATAAATGTGGTAGGTGTTGATAGAGATGGAAGAGAGAGAAGCAGAGACAGGGAAAGAGACCGTAGCGATAAGCAAAGAGACAATCACTACCATAAGGATAGACGCAGAAGCAGAAGCAGAAGCAGAGAGAGGGAAAGAGGAAAGGAGCTTGACTATGATCATGACAGAGACAGAGACTACGGTCGTGAACGTGGAAGCAGGTACCGTAATTGAGACATTGATGATTGCTCAAAACTGTTAGGATTTATTTTCTCATCTTTTCCAAAGACTTATAATGTGTTTGAAGTAAAAGTCTTTTTACTTATTCAATTGGCATTGGGTTTTTCTTTGCATATTTTTGGTCTGATTTTATCCTGAGAATATTTCATAATATCATTTTTTTTGTTGTTATTTTCGTGAATTTTCTTTTATGTTTTTGGCTCATTGGTGAATTATTTCTAGGAGAAAAGGATAGAACATGTGATGATCACTAGAGGAAATCAGTAGAATAAGATTTGTGTGGATAGTAGTTTTCTGGAAACGAAATTAGGATAAGAAAGAGTTGGGATTTTGTGTATATATTCTTTTTGTATCATTTCATTGTCAAATACATTGGTCGGATTTCAAAATACGATGAAAAAAGGCTCCTTGTGGTATAGTCCCCACTTATTCACATGCTTGACAACGTTTTCTTTTTTGGATAAATAAAAGCAAATTAAAATGTTATATGTTAATATAAGTTACTTAGACAGATTTCGATAACTATGTGACTAAGTTGCCAACTTTTCTTAATATTCCAATGTTCTCGAGAAATATGGAGAGGTGATTACGTTAAAAGGTTAAAGGTTTATTTCTGTAACTATACGAATTTATGCGAATAAACTTATTTATATTCGTATTTTTTGAATATTTTATAAGTTACATAAATTATGTTTTTCTGTTGTAAAGTACATAAATTTCATAAATTATTCTAATTACATAAATTCCGTTAATATTTACACGTTAAATTGTTATTAAATCTTGTTTTACTTTGAAAATCTGGTTTTATTTTCAAAATAAATCTAAGTTAAAACTAGATTTTCGAATTACAACCATATGTAATAGCTATTTAACATGTAAACATTAATACAATTTCTGCAATTAAAATAATTTATAAAGTTTGTTTAATTTATGAAACAAAAATATACAGTTTATGTAGTTAAAATAACATCCAAAAAGTACAGATAGAAATAGGTTTAATCATATTGGTTTGTGTAGTTGACGGAAATAAATCCAAAGGTTAATCATATAATTTGATTACTGTACACTATGAATTTTCTGGAGAAATATGAAACATATAATGAATTTTCACCAAACTCGAACTCTTTACATTAATATTTGAATCGAAAGTTCATGTACACAACTGTAGACACTAAGAATTTGAACCAATTTCGAAGTTTTTTGAACCATTTCGAAAATAATTTGGACCGGACACAAACTTTATGTTTGGCAGAAAACACTATATATTGTGACAGTGGCTTAGCAGTTAGCACCATATAAACTGTGCAGTTATTTTAAAGTGAATAATTATTATATAATTATTAATAATTAATAATATTATTAATTAATAATTATTATATTATTATTTTAAAGTGAATCCTTCTCATAGATATAGGAATAAAAACTCAATAACATTCTTTTAAATTCACGAATAAATGTGAATTTGAAATAGAGAAATTCTAAAATAATATATTTTTAAGTTTTTATTATAAAAGTAGATTTAAATTTATTTTAATAAAAAAAATTAAATCCTAAATTATAAAAAAGAATTCAAATATAGTGTTTTAAATTAATATATAATTTATTTACAATAACTAAATAATTTTATATAATTATTTATGATATTTTGAAATTTTAAAATTTAGAATGTAAATTTTGGAATAAAACATTTAAATATTATGTGTTTTTTTATAAAATCGAAATTAGGATATGTGTTTTTTTAAAAAAAAAATACAAAAATTTAAATAAAGATGTAATAGAAATTATTTATAAAACATATTTGGGATATTATTTGTTTCAAAAATTTGATAATTATTCAAAAGGACAAAACTATAATTTTGTATATATTTACATAATGCATGAAAGTATTTGATTTGACAAGGGAAACAGACAATCTAACATGATGAAAAATGAAATTAGTTGAATCTTTTTTCCTGTTTTGGGTTATCTTCGTTTGTTTAAAAACATACGTAGAGAATTAGACATTTGATGAAATTTTAATATTTTTACATATAAATCTCAATTATTGTTAGGTATTTTTGAATATATAATTATTTAGTTTATAATATAGTTAATTAATTATAATCAACTATTTAGATATATATTTAACTATACTATTATAATAGATAAATAAATAACATATAGAGTAATAGCATAAAATAACACTTTTAAAAATATTTGTTCCAAACTTAACATTTTAAAAATAAAATTTTTAAAATAACATAAATAATTATATAAAAATATTTATTTACTCTAAATAAATTAAACATAAATTTAAAACATTATATTTAGATTCATTTTTTCGGTTTAAGATTTAACTTTTCTATTTAAAATAAAATTTTAATATTAAATTTGTATTATTATTGGAAATTAAACTAATTATGTTATTTTTGTAACAAAAATTTAAAAATATACTATTTTAGTTAGACGCAACAATATTGTTGTTCGTTTGATCGCCGCAGGTTGTCACCGCAGGTTGTATCGCAATTGTTTGATCGCAAACGCTATAATTTTGCAGCGATTAAAAATTTTGATCGCAACTTTCTGCGGTCGATCGCAGCGTTTGACCGCAGGAACCTGCGGCGGTCAAACGAACAACGTTTGACCGCATGACGTAGCCGCAGGTTCCTGCGGCTACGAAACGAACAAGCCTAATTAATTATTTTTTATATAATTTAGTTACATATATGTAGTGTTATGTATTTGTAAATGCAAAATAATATAAACTTACACAAATATCAATTTTGGGGTTTTGGACAATTGGCTACTCTTTCTTGAAACCGAGCAATGCCGTGAAGTGAGAAACGGTGATTCCTTCACCGGAGATTAATTGAATTTTGAGAACCTTCTCTTATAAAATTATAATTTAAATAATATATTTATAAATAAAGACAAATAACACACTTTATATAACTCATTTCCATGTGCCCACTAACATTATTGCTCTACAAAATCCAAAAAACAAAATCAGAGGAAGAAAATAAAAAAGACAAAAGTCGCCAAGTCTCATTAGGCTTCACAGTTCAATGCAATGTCTCCTCTCTACGATCTTAAAATCAATATCAATGGCCAACATTCATTCTTCCTCAATCAGGTAAAAAACCCAAACCTAATAATCGAAATCAAAACTTTGATTAATCTCTGTTCTTATTTATCCTTTGTGTTCTGATTTAGGATGTGATATCAGAGTATTCTGGAAGTTTGAGGAAGATGATAAAACAGAGGAAGAAGATGAGAAACAAGAGAACGAAATCTCCAGAGATTATCACTATTGAGATTGATGATTTTCCAGGTGGACCAGATGGGTTTGAGCTAGTTTCAAGGTTCTGTTATAACAATAGAAAAATCTCAATCGATGTCTCAAATGTCTCGACTTTGTACTGTTCCTCTGTTTTTCTATGCATGACAGAGAAGTTATGTTTCTCTAACCTTTTCATTCAGACTGAGAAGTTTCTAGAACAAGTGTTCTATGGGTCTTGGAACGACATCGTTTCGTGTCTCAAGAACTGCGAGCGAGTGTTCCTTCAAGCTGATTCCTATGGTCTCGTTGATAAGCTTATTTTCGCAGCTTTGACTAAAATCTCTCGAAATTCAGACGCATTTTCTTCCTTTGTCTCGTCTTTTTCACCAGAGCCAACCAAGAACACGCCGGAATCAGATGAAAATTATGTTTCACGATCTGTTTCTTGCGGAAGAAGCAACGAGTGGTGGTTCGAAGATATGTCGAATCTTTCACCAAAGATTATCTTGAAGCTGATTAAGATCATTGGAGCTTACAAAACCAACATAAAAAGCTTAGTACTAACCAGATTTCTTCTCCATTATCTCAAGACAAAACTCCAGAACAAATCAAGCAATACAGAGCTCATGAGGAACAAGCTCGAGTATTCCGATTTAGCAGATACAGCAGTTAAAGGAGTGATTTTTGCGGGTAAATCAGTGTTTAATTGCAGGAAACTCTTCTGGGTTCTACAGGTTTTATCCAGTTTTAGCCAAAACAGAGAGTCAAGAATCGGTTTAGAAACCCTAATTGGAGAAATGCTGGAACAAGCAACACTAGATGATCTTCTAATATCTGCAGGAGGAAGTAGAGAAAATGGTTTCTACAATGTGGATCTTGTGATAAGATTACTAAAAGTGTTTGTGAAGAACAAAGAAGAAAAATCAAACATGAAAGAAATTGGGAAATTGATTGATAAGTATCTGAAAGAGATATCTCCAGATCAGAATTTGAAAGTCTCCAAATTCCTTGAAGTTTCAGAAAGTTTGCCAGATTCAGCTAGAGATTGCTTTGATGGAGTTTACAGAGCCATTGACATCTATCTACAGGCTAGTTTTCATTTTTCTTTCTTTTTTTTTGTTTTCTTGAAGTTCTTCTTCCTTTACCAACTAATTGATGGGACCAAAAGAAAGAGTTATTTTTTCTTCTATAAAAGTGAGACAAAAAGAGTTTAATTAATTTTCTGTTTGTATTGGACATACAGAAAATAACAAGTGCCAGATAGATCTCAATACCAATTTCTCTTAAATACATTTTGGCTTTACATTATGAAGAAATGAAAAAGAGTCAACTATTCATCATAAATACCTGAAGTCAGATTAATGAGCACATATCTAAATATACCAACACACACATATTAGGCTCGAATAAACCGAATCTAAAAACATATTTCGGTTGGTATTCGGTAATAAAAAAATAATCGAATGGATATTATTTTGAAAAATCATGGTTACTGGTTATGGTTATTGATTACTAACCAAAACCGAACCGAAAATCAAAATAATATCCAGAAAATCGAATTATTTTTGGTTATTTTTGGTTATCCAAAAATAATTCAGATATTTCGAATATTTATGTTATTTTCGATTATTTTTTAGTAATTTTTTGATTATTTTTTGGTTATTTTTTGTTATTTTTGGTTATTTTTAGTTATTTTGATTATTTTAATTATTTTCGAACTTTAAATTTAATAATCAAACCGACCGAAACCGAATTATAACCAAACCGAAATATAAAAATAATCAAATAGATTTTTAATTTTACTAATCGAAAAAACCAAAATAAAAAATAACCGATCGAAACCATATTAAAATCCGAATACCCAAGCCTAATATATATATAATTTAAGATTTGAAGTCATCTTTAGATTCTTCACTGTGTCTTGTTACTGCTGTGGGGGTTCATGTCAGATTACCCACAGGGCCACTATCTGTCTATATATTTATATATTCATTTTTTTCCTAGTTAGTACTATTAACAAAAATATCTAAAAAGGTGAAACCTCAAAAAGTAATATTTTGGGAAAGGTATTATCAATTATATTTCAAAAAGCAAACAATTATTCTTTTGTTTTGGGCATCTAGCAAACAATTGTTCATATACAGTTTTCGAATAACAATTAAGTATTTTTTTATTGTTGTTGTTGTTGTTGGACAGTCTCATCCGAATCTAACAGCTCAAGATCGAACAAAGATATGTCAATGTCTCAACTACAAGAAACTAACACTAGAGACATGCAAACATCTTGCCAGAAATCCTAAAATCCCTCCAGAAATCGCCGTTCAAGCACTCAAATCCAAATGTGACAATCAAAAACACACAACCTCAGATGAGAAAGTTGTGAACAAGAGTGTTTCTTGTAAATATTCAGTAGAGCAGAGGAAGAAGTCTGCATTATTGCATCTTAAAGGCTTTGAGATATCAGAGAAATTAGCCGAGGGGTTAAAGACTAGAGGAGGATATAACCTTAGGATTGTGGAGAGTTTCAGAGAAGGTTTATGAGGAGGCAATAGAAAAACTCCAAGTTCAAGTTTGTGAATTCATATCCTAGCAATCTCATTTGCATCCAAATATTGTCCAAAACCATCAAATTCGATGCAATGTTTATTATCAAAAGCTATGAATTCATGAAAGCTTACCTTTCACTTCAATCCAGCTACGTCCATGCGACTTCAGCATCTGTTGATCTTTCATTTGCTTTCTTAATTATAGCAAACTTCGTCCCAGTTTTGGGACTCAGAATTGGAATAAGCCAAAAGCGCTTGTATGACAACTAGTCACTGACTAAGTTGCGGCTTGCTCACACAAGAGGCTGTGTACCAAACAAGAAGCGAAAACAAAGCTCATTAAATCGCATTCGTTTTGCGCCATTGGAATTCTCTCTGTCAAAACCAATATAGCTTCCTCTAGACACCCACATTTGGCATAAAGATCATTCAATGTTGTTCCCATTGTCCGTAGTGTTTATCTTAATCATATAAATTTACAGTCACCACTGACTTTGGCGACAATAATTGAAGCATAGTGAGCAATGTTAGCCTCAGGAGATTGCTTAAGCCTCGCTATGACAGGGAATAACTCTGATGACTTCACAAACTGTCTGCAAATCTGGTGGTTCGAACACATTTTAGCCAACGAGAATAGTGCAATTTTGAGCGGTGACTCACTTGCTGTCTCTTTCTTGATAGGGTTTAGGGCAAGAGCTGAGCAATCAGCGACCAGTTTCAGTAACATCTGCACCCCAAAATCCCAACAAAATATGAGTGTCATGTTTTGTGAGCTGAGAAATCAATCTGAACTTTATTACCGAGGTTTTGAGCAACAAATTTTCTTCCATTGTTGACTTTCATTGAAGTGATAATTCTACGAAATAGAATTGTAATGTATGTAATTTTAATGGTGCATGTGGTTGATACTAACCTGTAAAGCTCCTTTGGAGACTATATCTTCACAGAGCCTGTTGGAGTTTCGAACAAGGTTGCTCAATGCACCAGCAGCGTTTGCTTTTGTCTTGTCTTCTTCAGCAGTGGTCAAAACGTTTGCTAGCTGCGTTATAGATCGTCTTAATTCTTCATACAACTTGTCGTTATGGTAAGCAGCGTTTCCAATCTGCCAAAAGACGAATAATGGAAAAGGTCTCTTTCACAATTGATTAAAAGGATTGGTGAATGGATGGACAAAAAAAAGTTTTAGTAATTTGTGATGATTTTACAGCAAAGCAAGCGAATTTCTGTGTTCTTTTGTCCGGATCAGCGCATCGATCAATGAGGAGACCGATGATTTGATGTTCGGCCTACACATAACAAACACGCACACGAAGTAAGAAGAAACACTCCGTTCCGAAAGGTTTAAGTTTCAGAGTAAAAGCTTGATGTTACTTACGAGAGAACTGTAGAAATAGTCATTGTGCCTGCACATGTTCCCAAGAGCACTACAAGCTTTTGCGCGTATATTTGGGTCTGAATGAGTAAGAAATTCTTTTAAAGGCTGCAAAACAGAAGCCTCGCCAATGTATTTATAGAAAGCCTGCACGGTTGAAGATAGTAACAAATCGTAAGAGTCTAAAGCAAACAGAATCCATAATTTGTTTTTTTTTTTCCTTTTAGCATAACATAATTTGTTTATTTAGGTTTTAGAAGTTTAAAAAGCTTGCCTTATCCATCCTCGATAGATCAGATATGATCATCAAAATATCAAGTATGACCTCTCTTGAACTTGAATGGTTGAGTAGCTTTTTCATTCTGTTTGGATCCAACAGACCTTTGCTAACGAGCTCCACCGCAAGACGTGGACGAGCCACCATTTTGGCAAGAAATGCAACGGGTCTTACTAAATCTTTTAATTCCAAATGTTCCAAGCAACGAAGGATTAAACTTGGCACTCCCAACTAAAATAATTATCAAAAATACAGCGAGACGAAGACGTTATGAACAGTTTAACTGATTGATGTTTGTCCCAGGAGAAATTATCAATCATGTGTGTCAATATCTGCTTGTAAGATGTCTATAATGAGCTTTCAACTCAAGAATCAAGAGAACGAAAACCATAGCAACTAAACAAAAATATGTAAGAATCAAGGAGGAAGAAACGAAGAGCTAACCTCCAGGAGGAGTTTTATGTATTTGTCCATATCCTCTTCTATAGCTTTTAGCAAATCTCTATCTTCCATGCACACTCTCACACCAGGAGAGCCCATGTTGAGAACGAATCCACTATTTACAGAAGCGGTGGCAGATAAGGAACCTGGTTGACTTTGTAGAGCAACAAAAGGAAATGCCAGCAAATCAATGATCACATTTATTGTCTCTCTGACTCCATCTTTTCCTCCTCCAGGACCTCCCCAGCTCTTTACTAGCTTGAGATGAGCGTCAGATATTAAACAAGAAATCAGCTTCATGCTTTCAATCTTCACTAGAACTTGACGGAAAGTTAAAGTCCCGCCCGAAAGACAGTGGTATATGGACGAAACAGTCCATATAACGCCAACGGGTGACAAGCCAATTCGGTTGGGTGTTTTCTTGATGTCACCTGGGGAAGCATTTGAAAGTTTCCCAGCTAAGAGATTTACAAGAAGCAATGGTGTACCACTAGCAATAAGCTGCTGCACAGTTAAAGGTCCTCCCCACTTCAATCTGGATTCTAATAAACCAATACATCCATCCAGAAGTCCATGCCATGTGGTAAGATTACACTTGGCAGACTGAGATATGACTTCACCTTCGTTACTTGGCATAGGCCTCAGATGATAACAGAGCTTAGTAGCTCGAGGAATCAGAGGCGCCACAATCTCAGAGACAGAAGAGTCAGCGCCTTTTTCAAGAGAGAGAATAGATGCAAGAGCAAGCATAGCTGATGCAGAGTGATCCTGAAGAGAACCTTCTATTTTATCATCTGAGTCAATGTGATTGGCTATGGCAGAAAGACGGTGAAGATGCTTCTTTGGAGAAGTTGTAAGCACTAACAGGGCAGAATTTCTCCCAGTTAACTTCAAGCATTGAGCAACTGTTGCTAACAGAAGGCATGAATGGAACACCAGATTGTTTAGTCTGCCCTTGAAATTATTTGTTTCTCCTGGTTGTTGGTCCTTGGTTGATGATGTTGCATAGGATAGTATAGAAAATATTTCTGAAACAACAGTACCATCTTCTCCGCCACCAACTACGGTAGTAATAGGCAGAGAACTGGGAACACCACAAAGCACGTTAGCCATGATTCCACTGTGAAGGCAGCATCGTGACAGCAGCTGAAGCATCACATAAGCAGATTCCAGTTAAGTTCATTTGACAGAGGGGAAAGAAAAAAAGTGTGATTATAGCAGCGGACCAAACAAGTTATCATGGAACTTGGTGGGCCTACAACTTTGTCAGTTAACATAGCCAAACAAGGAGAAGAGCATCACATAATCACCTGGATTGCAGAAATCAATGGAGCCTCCACTCGTTGGTGAAGGCAATGACTGACAGCAACTTGCACATGTTTTGACCGGAGATATATTCTTGTCACTGTATCGACAAGTTTCTCAGATAAGGGACCCCACTCACAGTTCCTTTCTTCAAGCTGAGAGAGATGATGGCTCTGCAAAGCATCTAGAGGAAATATGTTGACGTCATCTTTCTTAAAGTATGTTTCTGAAGTATCTATGAGAATCCATATTGCTCTACAAGCTTCACAGGCAGCTGCTAACATGTGTGACGAGCCAGAAGCTAAACTCCGCCCAGAAGAAGCCAAACAAAGACACAAATGATCAACTATGCGGGACATGTTAGCATGCTCCAAAATCTCTGTAGAAGTAGGATCAGGAGTTGAAGATTTAAGATCTTCCGCAACTCGAGACAACATCGTTGTGATGCAAGAACAGGCCTCATATAAAATTCTACCAATTCCCTCTTCTTCCCATCCGACAACCTACGTACCCAGAGTAGGAAATAAGAATAGGTCGTTAATCTCTTAACAAACTTGTACACCAAAAGGAAGTTTACCTGTACAAAGATCTCCACTACTTTGGTCCATTGCCTGATGTAGGAACTATATATGCTATTGCCTTCAATATGCCCCACCAAATTTTTAGTGACTGAAAGACTCTGATAAAGCAATAAGTCAGCTTAAAAATCATTTGTGTCTTGAATTGCTATTTGTGGAGAAATAAGCTGACTGTGAAATTAAGTATGAGATAAAATCGGATAAATGTCAGTTTTGGCCATGAGAATTCACCTTTGGTATCATGTTGTTGAACTCGGGTGATTTCATCCCGACAAGAGCGTCAGTAAAGTTTAGTAATGCACATGTTATTTTCTCAATCAGTCCCACTGAAACTACGGCACGAGCTGCTACCAAATTGGAAATGATCCTGAGGGACTGAACAGAGCAAGCGACATCTTTGTCTCTGGACACCAACCATGAAAGAAACTGTGAATATGCATGTATGTGACTGACACCGAAAAATATCATAAATTGCTTCACTGGAAGAGAGTCAAAGATCATAAGATCAAAAAGTTGCAACCCTGTATTGGACTCTGTTTCAGAGCCTGTTCCCCTTATTATGATAAAGTAGATGCACAATCAGTTCCATTTTAAGAGAACAACTCATACACCCAGTTATACCTTTTAGAATCTTGCGGGGATTTTGACCATCCTTTCAGTGATAGCAAAACAATATCCAATGCTTTATCATCTTGACCTATAACTTTTGCACCTTTAACAGTGCGGGATGTATTTTCCAATTTGTCTAATGCTGCGTTACCTGAAACGGAAAAAAGAACCCAAGCATGAATGAGGAGGATATATGTAGAAGGCAAGAAAATTAAAATCCTAAGCCAGCTAAGGTACTTTTCACAGCTAAGAGAATGTATGTGAATTTCTGTCATTAATCTCTAAGACATGCAGAGAGACAAAACGAGAACTGTTATTAATTTGAAGTAAACAAACATGTAAGTGATCATCGGAAATAAAGCTATAAAACATATATATTCAATGTATCTGTTGAATGAATCTAGATTAAAAAGTAAGAAGACGAGATTTACAAATAGCATCCCCCCATTACCTGAACTTTTAATCTCTTCTTGGGTTGGAAATCCAAGGAAATCCTCAGGAGATGGAGAATTTACATCGACCGCACTCTTCATATTTGACTGAACATCAGCCAGAATGCTTTGAGCAGAGGCATTCTCAACCATGGTCGCAGTTTCACACTTTTCTGTGACATATTAACACTAGAAATTAATAAAGGAGAAAATAATTAAGAGATAAGAGTCTACCCACAGACTGAAAACAATCAAACCATTTATCTTTTGCGCTCCATTTCCTTTGAGCTTCCAAGCTGCGTTATGGTCAAGTACTGCAGTATGCATTTCCTGAATACGAGTTCAAAAATGTTCTTAGTGATCTTTTACTCCTATAACATTTTTGAATCAAATCCTTTCCATTGAATGAAAAATACAGTTTTAACAAAATGCTCTGTACATAAGACACAAACTGCAAAGTATAAGTCATGAATATCAGATTATTACCCTAGCTTCAACTTCCTCTAGTGATTCTTTAACGAAGGGGTGCTCGAGAAGAGCAGGCCAGGTTAAGCGATTTTGGGGGACCTGTTTTGCATTGTAATAGACAAACAGTTTAATCAAGTCCAAGAAGAATCTCAAACATATAAATAAATGTTAAAAACGACAGCTTGGAAAAAAATTTCACCTTGTTGAGCAATCCTTTCAAAAAGCCTTTGAAATAAGGACTCATTTCATCGGGATATTTTACAGGATCCTTGAAGATTCACTAAAATGTTAGCTCAAACTTTTAGCATAGACTATGGACAGTACGCAAAGATCGATATACCTTAACAATGTGACGAATGAGAGCATACACAGAATTAGTGTAGAACGGAGGTTGACCTACATATAATTCATACCTGATGTATCACAAGAGATTACTTAGAACCATCTCAAGTGCGGTGAAATGTGCATAACACAAGAAGGAAGCAAACATGAAAAACTATGAAAGAAAAGTCATCACAATCATCGTATTGATATGTGCAATAACTTTCATAACCGTATAAATTGTATTAGGAAAACTCAGATGAGTTTCTCCACTTACAATATAACACCAAGAGACCACAGGTCAGCAGTGTGATTGTATGGCTGCTCTCTCACAAGCTCTGGCGCCATGTACAGGGGAGTGCCTGATGTAAGATTTCACTGATATATTAATAACAAGGAATGATTTATTGAGTTTTTCATTCATTAATACGCCTAAATAAAGATGTTGAACCTTTGATGGATCGCAAAACCACGGTGTTGGTGGACATAGCTCGAGCAAAACCAAAATCACATAGCTGAAAAATCAAAGGTCACACATGTAAGATGATGCTGAAGAGAAATAAGAGAAAAAAACATGGGATCAAGCTGCAATTAGAAGTAGTTTTGTTTCTACTTATACTTAGCTAAGTTCATGAGATTCTCAGCTAGCCGTAAATTTCGTTTTCTCAAACAGTTCTAGACTGAAAGTTTCAGGGGTCGTAAATCATTTTCAAGAAGTTAGTACGCAACCACACATATGAAGAGAAGGAGGTAGAAGAACTGTATTGTAACTTTAAACCTATCATATTTCCCATCCTTGAGAAACAACAATATGAACAAGTATTGTGTGTCGGAGGCATAGAAACCAGCAGCAATTCAAACATAATTCCTAGAAGCGGCAAAAGGAAGGTTATATTACCTTAACAACAGATCCAGCACCAATAAGAATGTTTTGTGGCTTCATGTCACGGTGAATTATACGGTTTGAGTGCAAGTAGTGCAATGCTTTTACCTATGTTTTAGAGAAAATTCGATATTGGGTAATCATAACATAGGAAATTCAGATATAGAAATAAGAGCCATGTTGGCAAACGAAATTGTCGTATTACCAACTGCTTTGCAATTGCTTGAACTTGGTCTTCCGGAAGGCACTTGTCATCTTCAAGAATCTCAAACAATTCACCCTGTGAAATTAGGTGTTCCATCGTGATTGATTGTTTCTTATAGGTCCGACTACAGGCTTCATAAATCAGCTCTTAAGATATATAAAAAATTGACATGGGAGAAAAGTACTTGGGCAAACTCAGTGACGACACAGAATTCTCGTGCGTTTTCAAATGAGTCAAGCATTTCAATTATATTCTCATGCTTGAGCTTCCGCAATATCTGATGCACACAAGAATTTTAGTCAAGTCCAACGATAGAACTTATGAGGAGACGTCATCACAATAGTTTGGGATTAAAATAGATGGTGGTCGATGATGTGTAAGTTGAAGGAGTGAAATTTCCTAACCTCGATTTCTTGTCTTAAACTATGTATGTCTTTGTCACTCTTTCCTTGTTTCATGATGAACTTCATCGCCACCGTCTGACCAAAAGACGATAAAAATCATCAAAATTAAAATCGATTAGCTGATTTTAGGCAGCCGGGGATAACGAACAGGACAAACCTAACAATTTACCTGGCCGGTATACTTTCGTCTTCCTTTGTAAACCCTCCCAAAAGAACCTTCACCAACGAGCTCTATCACATGATAATCTTCGACACCCATATTTGAGCACGATTGTCTTTTAATCTGCCGCATAAAACAGCGTTTTAGATTCCAGCGGTACACTGAGCCAAAATCAGCACAGACTATATCCAGTCGCGTTCAATCGAACACTTTGTTACAATTTTTTGTCTTAACAGCAGCAAAAGTAGCAAATCGACTAACTGGAAACATCAAATTAAGCTAGAAATGCAGATCCTAAATCTGATTAGCAGAAACATAAACCGAAGTTCAGCGTAATCGAAGAAACTGTATATTACGGAAAGTAAAGACGAGTATAGAACCGTGGCTCACGAAGATGCGTAGAATAGACGAAGGGGTTTCCGAAGGAGCTGGATGAAATAGGGACGCCGCCGACAAGGAGCGTCTGAGGAGGTCTTCGCCGGTGTAACGAGGTCGACGAAGAGAGATCTATGGGATGGATGATTGGATATTCTCGGAAACTTTTGAAATTCGAAAAAGAGGGAAAAAATCTCAACTTCTCTCCTAGAGACCAGAGTGCTCTCTCTCTCTCTAACTTGTCCACAATAGCAATGTTTTAAATTTTTATTACGGAAATTTATTAAAATAATATTATTTATAACATTAATTATTTAAATTTTTAAAAATAAAAAAATTTAATAATAAATAATTAAAATTTTATTTTTAATAAAAAAATTTAAACATTAAATTAGAAAAAATAAATTTAAACATTATGTTTTAATTATATATAAGAGTTGTTCGTGGAACATGCGGCTGCGTCATACGGCCAAACGTTGTTCGTTTGACCGCTGCAGGTTCCTGCTGTCAAACGCTGCGATCGACCGCAGAAAGTTGCGGTCAAAAATTTTAATCGCTGCAAAATTATAGCGTTTGCGATCAAACAATTGCGATATAACATGCGGCGACAACCTACAGCGATCAAACGAACAACAATATTGTAGCGTCTAACCGCAGCATCTGACCGTAGGTCGCTGCCGCATACGCTGCGGCAGACAAACGAACAACGCTATAATTTATTTAATATAAATAATTATTTTTCACATAATAATTGCTATTTTGCAATTTTAGTTTTATTGTGATAAATTTGAAAAATTAAATTAAAATATTACTATTTTACAGTATTATTTTTTTATATTATAAATGTAACAATAACTATTTAAATTTTTTTAAATAACATAAATTTAATTATTAAAATAATTAAAATAATTCCTTAATAAAAATATTAATTTAATTTGTGTTATTTTAAAAAAAAATTTAATGACGTAGATTTGAAATATAAAATTAAAATGATACTATTTTATGGTATTATTATTTATAAAATCATAACTCATATTTTTGTTTTAATACAGATAATAAATTATATATTATATATTTGTTATTGTTTGTCACTATATTATATATTTGTTTTGATAATTTTTGTTGACCGGTACCATATTGCTAAAAGGATTAGTAATTATTTTTATGGTTCTAACATTTTTTTAAATCAAAATAACCAATTGCATCTTAACTCTCTTAAAACCATTCAAAATTTTTTAAAAAATCACAATCTAAATTTTCAATCTTATTCCTATGATTACTTATCTTTTTAAAGTCCATAATCAGTATATTTTTTAAAATTTATACTTTTAGTATAGATTTTGAAGATATACAATACTATGGCTGTAAAAACTTTTATTGTTACTTTAAATATTAGTGAAAGTCTGATTGATAATAAAAAATTAGAGAAATTGAGAATATAACTATTATGAAAAAATAAAAAAATTTACAAACAACTAATATGTTATTTAGATCAACATCACAAATGTAAAATTAAGTTTTTTAGTTTGTAATTTGTAGTTTTCACAAACCTTTGTTTTCACATATACTAACAACAAAGTTAATTCAAATTAATTATCTAGATTTGTTTTTTAGTGTGCTTAATATTTTTCATTTGGGTTTTTGGATCTTTTTAATCATCAATTTCTTTTGATTAAATAGTTAGAGTTATTAGAGATAATAAAAAAAGTAATACATTAAAATAACATTTTTTTAATTTTGTTCGAAATTTAACACTTTAAAATTTAAATTTCAAAAATAACACAAATTATTTTATAAAAATATATTTATCATAAATAAATTACAAATATAATTAAAATATTATACTTAGTTTTTTTTTAATTTAAGGTTTACTTTTTTCTTATTAGAAATAAGTTTTAAGATATTGTAATATTAAATTTGTATTATTTTTAAAAATTTAAAGTGATGATAATATGTTTGGAATAAAAACTAAAAAGAGTGTTATTTTTAACGTTGCTTATAAAAAATCTAATAACCATAAAAACTAGAGTAATACCCTGAAATAACACTTTTAAAAGTTTTTCTTTTAAATCTAGCATTATAAAATTAAATTCCCAAAAATAGCATAAATATTTATTTGAAAATAATTATTTATTCTAAATAAATTATACATAAACTTAGAGTATTATATTTGGGTTCATTATTTCCAATTTAGAGTTTATTTTTTTTATTAAAATATAGTTTTAATGCATTTTAATCTTAAATTTATGTTATTATTGGAAATTTCAACTAATGATGCTATTTTTGGAACAAAAACTTAGAAATGTACTATTTTAGACATTTGCCATAAAAACTAACTTTTAAAAAGGTGAAAAATAAAAGAAAGAAGTAGAAAATGTCTGAATATAATAGTCCAAACCAATAATCTCCATAATTTTATTTTTGACTGTTACCATTTGCTATCAGTCGAATAATATTATAAACCTTTTGGTAAGTTTTATTTCACATATTACCGAAATGAGAGCCAAACTTATGGTAATGTTTTCATTTCAAATAATACTAGATTTATACCCACGCCGTGCGTGGAGAAAAATATTCGTAAATTATATTTTATTAATATAAATTAAATATTTATATAATTTTATTTTTATTTAAAATTACTTTTAACATTAATTTTTGTATATATAAATTAAGAAAGAAAAAATAAGTATTTTTTATGAATATAATACTATTTTTTGGTTAGTTTAATAAAATATATTAATACTCTAACCAAATTAATAACAATGACATATATTATAATTATTCGAATAAGTTAATCATATTTATATATTTATTTGAAATTTATCGTAACGATGAAATGTAAGCATTGTATTTCTATTAATAACACGTGAGAGTAATATTATTTTATTATAATAATATTCGTAAATTATATTTTATTAGTATAAATTAAATATTTATATAATTTTATTTTTATTTAAAATTACTTTTAACATTAATTTTTGTATATATAAATTAAGAAAGAAAAAATAATTATTATTTTTTATGAATTTAATACTATTTTTTGGTTAGTTTAATAAAATATATTAATACTCTAACCAAATTAATAACAATGACATATATTATAATTATTCGAATAAGTTAATCATATTTATATATTTATTTGAAATTTATCGTAACGATGAAATGTAAGCATTGTATTTCTATTAATAACACGTGAGAGTAATATTATTTTATTATAATAATATTCGTAAATTATATTTTATTAGTATAAATTAAATATTTATATAATTTTATTTTTATTTAAAATTACTTTTAACATTAATTTTTGTATATATAAATTAAGAAAGAAAAAATAATTATTTTTTTATGAATTTAATACTATTTTTTGGTTAGTTTAATAAAATATATTAATACTCTAACCAAATTAATAACAATGACATATATTATAATTATTCGAATAAGTTAATCATATTTATATATTTATTTGAAATTTATTGTAACGATGAAATGTAAGCATTGTATTTCTATTAATAACATGTGAGAGTAATATTATTTTTTTAAGTTTTTCTCAAATAATATATTAGTGATTATGCAATAACTTAAATCTATTTATATTTATTTGAAATTATTTATAAATTAACGTATTAAAAATTTAAAGAAATAAAAATTATTATTTTTGCAAATGGAATACTATTTTTTGGTTAGTTGAATAAAATATATTGATTCTCTAACCAAATTAATATCAATGGCATGTATTGTAATTATTCTAGTAAATTAAACTCTTTTATATATTTAAACTGAAACTCGTTGTGGTGTTGACATGTCAGCATGTCATTTTTGTTATTAACACATGATAAAGTTAGTTTGTTAAAAAGTTTCGCAAATAATATATTAGGGATTATCTGATGCAAAGGGAATCGGATTAATATAATTTTAACTGTGGAAAATTTTGGAAAGGAGGAGAGAGAAGGTGTTTGTTTGGGTTTGAATGAGCTTAGATAACGCAGCTTTTCTTCTGATATCGTCAACCAAACTTGCGTCTAGGGTTTACTCTTCCAATTTCCGCCGCCCTTTCCTCTCTCGCTTCAGCTTCTTCTCCTCTTCGTCTTCGTTGTCAGTCATGCCAGGTTCCGAACCATCGGATATTCAGTGGCCAGCCAGGAGAGTCAGGGATACTTATATCGATTTCTTTAAAGGCAAAGGCCACAAGTTCTGGCCTTCAAGCCCTGTTGTTCCCCATAATGATCCTACTCTTCTATTTGCTAATGCTGGTACGAATCTGCGATTGCCAAAGTTTGATTTGTTTCCCTTTCATTTGCTTAGTTGATCTGTGGAATTTAGATTTATTGAGTTGGGCTTGTCTCGCATATGATGCTAGTTGTCTGAGTCATTCTGCTTTATATTTTTTTTGTCTTCGAAGCTTTAGGACTTATTCACTCTGAATTTCGAATTTTGGTTGAAACTGTATGAGAATTGTAGTTGGGTTATTCATATACTGTCTCGCAATGTCATGTTATTGGATTCTTAGCTATGTATATCAATTTCTCTTGATATGTTTTTGGCGGGGTCTGGCGACAACTAGCAAAACGAATGACATTGAAATTTCTCTGTTTTTCAAGGAATGAACCAGTACAAGCCAATATTTTTGGGAACGGCCGACCCGAATACTGAGCTCAGCAAGCTAACTCGGGCATGTAACACCCAGAAGTGTATTCGTGCTGGGGGAAAGCATAACGATCTCGATGACGTTGGTAAAGATACTTACCATCACACCTTCTTTGAAATGCTTGGTAATTGGTCATTTGGAGATTATTTCAAGAAGGAAGCCATTGAATGGGCTTGGGAGCTTTTAACCAAGGTAATTAGAACAACTTGGCTCTTGTTTGCATTATGCTATCGCTATGGTTCAAAGAGTACATTTTTTCTTCCATACATTATGATATTCAGGGAAGTTTTGGCTCGCATGATTCTGTAAAGTTATTCTTCTCATTTCGCTGGCTTGCATATCTCATGGATAGTTGATTAAAAGGCCTCCCTGTTTTGCATGCCTCAGGTCTACGGGCTACCGATTGATCGAATTTATGCTACCTATTTTGGGGGTGACGAGAAAGCTGGCCTTCAACCTGATAATGAGGCTAGAGATATATGGCTGAAATTTCTTCCACCTGGACGTGTGTTGCCCTTTGGTTGCAAAGTATGTTTGCTTCATTACTCCCACAAAAAAATAAAGATTTCGAAACCAAACAAAAAATTAACAGCATTTCATTTCATTGTTTGAAAAACTCATTCTTTGTTTTGTGAATATGAATTACAGAATAAAAATATTTTTTTATCAAATTCAGCTGTTACTTAATTTTTAGATCTTTGAAAATTAAAACAAAGTCAATGGATTTCATGGGATATAAGATAATGACGCTTAATAGATTGATTTTTTCTCCTAAGGTTTCTTCAGTAGTAAATTAGTCGAATTGCCTTTGTATTGTATATATTGTTGACACATCGCTGAAGCTTGAACGCATTTTGGCGTAGCAATACACTATCAAGATTTGGTATTTGGAGGCTGTAAAAACCATTGTATATGATTTCCAGTCAAAAGCTTGTAAATGTAAAACTAAAGATTTCTAATTATACCTTTCTTTCAACTGCAGGACAACTTCTGGGAAATGGGAGACACCGGTCCGTGCGGACCTTGTACTGAGATACATTATGATCGTGTTGGTAACCGTGATGCTGCATCCTTAGTTAACAATGACGATCCAACATGTTTAGAAATATGGAATCTTGTCTTTATTCAGGTTCTAACCCTCTCTGTCTCAGTTGTAACTTAGTTGCATTTTACTATTTATTTGGGTGGTGGTTGTTCTTTTAATGTGTTTATAGATCATTTAACTGAAACCCTATATTACGGTTTTAGCTAGATTGTTCTTGCTTTGTTAGATTTTCTATTATATTCTCAATTGTTTCCTCTAACGCGGCCAGTTAAATATATTTCAAAACAGTTTAACAGAGAAAGCGATGGCTCACTAAAACCTCTGCCAGCTAAGCATGTTGATACCGGAATGGGTTTCGAGAGGTTGACTTCTGTTCTTCAGAACAAAATGAGCAACTATGATACAGATGTGTTTATGCCTATCTTTGATGATATTCAAAAGGTAATTTTACATTTTGTTAATATATTAAATTACTATTGTATGGCTCCTCTTAGGATGTTTTTGTCGCCTTATTTAGTACTATTTTCATTTTAGTTTATCTATTTTCAAATGGATTATAGGTTTTTGTAATTCTATGGATTCTATGATCATCTTTGCGTCTTTGATCTATGGAAGGTTATGATTATTATCCTTTCCTGCAACAATCTGTCAATCGTTTTTGATATATCTGATTTAGTGAATTTGGAGTATCATGATTAAGGCATCATAGTATTCCTGGAGATCATTTCCATGTTAGTTTTCATGTATTTCTGAGTGAGAGAGCTACAAGAGAGTTCAGATGAGTCATTATCCCCTATTTGTTGTGACTCTTATGTTGAGGTGGTGATGCTTTCACATTTTTAGGCCACAGGAGCTAGGCCATATTCTGGAAAAGTTGGTCTGGAAGATGTTGACAGAGTTGACATGGCGTATAGAGTGGTTGCTGATCATATTAGAACACTATCATTTGCTATTGCGGATGGCTCTCGTCCTGGTATGGCCATGTATTATTGTCTCATTTACATTGGTGAATTGGTGATGGTACAAAAACATTGTATTGCAAACGTTTTAGTATTTCATTTGACGTCATAGTTCTACATGTTCAGCAAGAGGGTTTTTAGTTTATTTGTCTTAAATTGGAGATAATGGGTTTGTGATTATTCTTTTTCACTCAATATATTACGGTAGTCAATAAAGGTTCTATTCTGTCTTGTTGTCTAACAAATTCCATCTGATATTCTCTCTCTTGCAGGTAATGAAGGCCGTGAGTATGTTCTGCGACGCATTCTTCGCCGAGCGGTTCGCTATGGAAAGGAGATCCTAAAAGCTGAGGAAGGGTTTTTCAACGGGTAGGAAATTATGTTTGGCTGTAGTTGCATGTTTCATCTCAATATTATTTCTTTGAGGCTGGAACAGGTTTATCTTGTATCTTTGTAAATACACATCGTAGCTCGTTCTGTGGTTGACACTAATCTGTTTGTGCTTTTCACGTGTAGACTCGTCAGTTCTGTTATTCGGGTGATGGGTGATGTCTTTACAGAGTTGAAGGAACATGAGAAAAAAATAACAGAGATAATAAAAGAAGAGGAAGCAAGCTTTTGCAAGACCTTGGCGAAGGTGAGGGCTGGATTCAAATTCTGTCAACCTTATAACTTTTATCATATTTTTGTTCTGGCTCTTTGCAATGAAGTTTTAGAAAAATAAAAATGTAGCTTTAATAGCAGTGCACCTTTTACTTTTGTATATGTTGTTACCAATTTCACCATTATTTAGTTTTAATGATGCTGGTTCGACTTGGTTCAGCATACCATTATCTATAGGGTGCGCTTTTCTGAAATATGAATTGGTTTGTACTGTTTGTCCTTATTTTTTTTGTTATATAGGTGAGTTGAAAAACAGTTAGATTGATTATTATAAATTTTTACGTCAGGGAATTGAAAAATTTCGGAAAGCTGGACAGGCAGTTCAGGGAAATACACTGAGTGGAGAGGTACATATCTAATGCTTTTTGTGCTGTATGTCAGATGTTGCACTATTTGGAACACTGCAATGTTGAAAATTTTATCTCAACATACGGCCTTCTCTTTGCAGGATGCTTTTATCTTATGGGATACATATGGATTCCCATTAGATTTGACTCAGGTACTCAAAGTCATTTTTGTTCGTATGGAAGGTCATATGGATTCCCATTAGATTTATTTCTGAAGGTTTGTGTTATTTCTAACTTTCTTTCTCGGGTTTCAGTTGATGGCTGAAGAAAGAGGGTTGCTGGTTGATGTTGATGGTTTCAACAAAGCCATGGAAGAGGCGAGGGAAAGATCGAGAAGTGCCCAAAATAAGGTGTTTCAACTTCTTATTTTTTATAATTAATGAGTGTTGATGCTAAACTTACATGGGACTATGGACGAGGTTTACAATTACGAAATGTATTAACTGATCTTCTAATGTCAATTTTTTGTAGCAAGCTGGTGGCGCCATTGTTATGGATGCTGATGCTACATCAACATTGCACAAGACTGGTGTGTCAGCAACAAATGATTCTTTTAAATATATTTGGTTCCAGGTTTGTCCTATTTATTCCAGAAAACTTGCATGTTGTGCCTGAATTCTTCTTATGTTGGCCTAGACCTGAAGAAGTTATTGCATAAAATAGTAAGTAGATTTTGCTACAAAGAAGCCTTGATGGAGCATTACCTTCCGTATTTCGCTGCAGGATCACGAGAGTGAACTAAAGGCTATCTACACTGGTTCTGCTTTCCTCGAAAGTTCAGCTGCTGGAGATAACGTGGGACTAGTACTGGCATCTACAAGTTTCTATGCTGAGCAGGGTGGTCAGGTAATCTATTTGATTTGATATGTAATTTAGGTTGCTGATCATTTGTGCAATTGTGCTCATATAACTGGTTCATGAAACTGTAATCTTCATTATGGGCTTCTTGGATATGCATATATGTGTAGAACTAACAGCAACACCATGAACACTATTATGTCAGACTGCATTGTTTGCTTTACGTAGCGGTTGGCAACCCATGATATGTGTTGTCGGTTTTGCAAACTAATTTCTGAAGTCATTGTTGACAGCCCAATATATATTTTAGAATTCGTATCCAGGAATAAGGTTTAGCTGGTACACTCCCGACTATCTAAATGTATGCCCCTAATATTTTGCTGTTGCAATAGATTTTTGACACAGGACTTATTGAAGGCTCGTTTGGTACATTCAATGTATGCAATGTCCAAATATTTGGGGGGTTTGTTCTTCATATTGGTTATCTCTCTAAAAAAATTGGAGAGGTAGCTGTGGGGGATAAAGTGATTTGCAAGGTAATGCTCTGCATCATACTGCGTTTTGTCTCATTCAACATATTTGGTACTGTCTAATTTGTTTCCATCTTCGTTTTCCATACGCCTAGGTTGACTATGAGAGACGTAAGCTCATCGCTCCTAATCATACTTGTACGCATATGTTGAATTTTGCCCTGAAGGTATCCTTTTCTGTAATTTAAGTTATTTAAACGTAATTACTTTTTTTATTGGATCTCAATACATTGATGTCCCATGAATTCAGGAAGTGCTTGGGGATCATATTGATCAGAAGGGATCAATAGTTCTTCCTGAAAAACTGCGATTTGATTTTTCCCACGGTACATTTTTTTGCGGTTTCCCAAAGTCAATTTCTTTTTTTTTTTGTATGTGGATGGTCATTTAATTGTCTAACAGGTTCCATGATTTTGAGTAGGCAAGCCGGTTGATCCGGAAGATTTGAGAAAGATCGAATCCATTGTCAACAAACAAATCAAGGATGAATTGGAAGTATTTTCAAAGGAAGCACTGCTTTCTGAAGCGAAGCGCATCAAAGGTCTAAGAGCAGTGTTTGGAGAAGTAAGCTGTCCATCAGTCTGCTTGCTCTGCCGTTTTTTATTGACAAATTGTGAAAGCTTATTCTCTCTCGTTCAATTTAGGTCTACCCTGATCCTGTCAGAGTGGTGGCAATTGGGAGACGGGTTGAGGACCTCTTGGCTGACCCTGAAAACGATGAATGGTCATCACTTTCATCCGAGTTTTGTGGAGGTTTGCTTCCACTGACATTATTTACTGCAACCAAGATATCCTTTTCCTGAAAAGAATATTGAGCATTGGGTTATTTTGGAAAATCCCAGGAACTCACATAACAAACACTCGCGAAGCCAAATTGTTTGCTCTTCTATCAGAGGAGGGAATTGCTAAAGGTATTCGTAGGGTAACTGCTGTGACTACTGAATGTGCTTTGGAGGCGCTACATTTGGCGTCTTTGCTTGAAAAAGAAGTAGAGGATGCATCCAAAGCGGAGGGAAGTGCATTGGAAAAGGTTCTCTTTCACCCCTTCACAAACTAAGACGATTTGTTAGCTCTTATATATGCGAAACTTATTTTGTTAGTTTTTGCACATTTGCAGAAAGTTGCAGCTTTAAAAAGCAGGGTAGACCCTGCAGATATCCCAGCAGCCAAAAAGGCAGATATCAGGGCCAAGATTGCTCTGCTTCAGGTAAGATTGTCATCTGCTTCTGTTCAGATTTTCTCCTAGTCTCTTATGATAAAGAGAAGACTGAAGTGGCAGTCTTTCTTTTTTTACTTGACAGAATGAAGTGAGAAAAGCACAAAAGAAAATAGCAGAGGAAAACCTGAAGAAATCTGTCAAAATAGCAACAGAGGCAGCAGAGTCTGCAGCATCAGATGGGAAGGCCTTCTGTATTACCCAGCTTGATGTGGGTCTTGATGCAGCAGCCGTGCGAGAGGCAGTTTCAAAAGTCATGCAAAAGAAGGTATTCATATTTTGTGAAAGAGCATCGTTTATAGAATCTATTCCTAGATAGTAAAGAAGTTTATTAACATGAGGGTTTGTTGGTGAATCTTGCAGGGAATGTCGATAATGGTGTTCAGCAGAGATGAAAGCACAAACAAGGCGGTTGTGTGTGCGGGAGTTCCAGACAAATCAGATCAGTTCAAGCAATTAGACGTCACTGAATGGCTGACAACTGCATTGGGTCCTCTAAAAGGGAGATGCGGAAAAGGGAAAGGTGGTCTCGCAACAGGACAGGTATGAGTCGTTTTCTCTCTAGTCTCCAATGGAGTTTTCTCCACAAAAAAGAGATTTTCAAGCTTGAACATGTTGTTTTGGTTTCAGGGAACGGATGCTTCCCAAGTGAATGAGGCTCTGGAACTGGCTGCATCGTTTGCATCAATGAAACTCAACTGAATTTGGTGGTGAGATTGCATAATCTGTTTGGGCAAAATTACCTCTACTCATTTTTCATCATTTCTTATAAGAACATGGTAATTTTCTCGTTTCTTGTGATGGAGTTTGTGGCATTACTCTTCAGCCAAAAGTGTATCGTTTCGGTACTTGGTTTAAGCTATAAAGCATACTCTCATTGTTGTGTATGCAATTTCAGCCTACATACTCTTTACCTTCTTTTCCTAGACGAGTCCCTTGGCCATGTGTTTTGGCTTCACTCCTTGTCTACTTGAATTATGTCTACTCTTGAATCATGCTCACTTGAATAATGTTTACTCTTGTGTACTTTGTAACTGAATGAACCATAGAAGATGATTCTATCTACCTCGTGTTATTAAGATCACTCATCAGCTACAAAGTCTCTCACACATTCTCAACTGCTCCTACTGATGAGGTTTCTTGTGGAGTTTGTCAGCAAAACCGTTGATGTCATTTATAGGCATTACTCTTACAACAAGGCTTGTCACTACACCGTCTATTTGCAGCGTGCAACAAAGTATGAAATGTGGGATGATGGAAAAGACTTTTTGAAGGAGTGCCTGAAGAAGAAGATGTTGAGCCATTCGTGCACTCTTTACCTATATACCAATGTATTTTTCGCTGCCAAAAGTCCTCCTAGAACTGTTATAGTTAGAGGTAAACCTCCACACCTTATGCCTATCTGCTTTCCAATCTCCTCCAGTTTCCTGACCAACATTGGCTCTACAAATATGGTGACTATAAGTCCGACTATTGTTGAATATGGTCAAGTAGAATGAATAACGTAGCATATATGCTAAAGTAGAACTAGACAGCATGGAGGTGATCTCTCTAATCTCTGAGCTTCTTTTATACAATATGCATAGCTTCTTTTGCCTCGCATGCTTGCTGCTACCTTAGAAAGCATGGAGGTGATCTCTCTAATCTTTGAGCCAACATTATAAAGTGAAACGCTTCAACAATGATGCAAGCAAGCCATCATAAACACCCTTTTGATCCCTTTTCCTTTCGTTGATTCTGCCTGGAGGTAAGCTTACATCCTCTGTATCATAAGCAGGTTCTCTATGCACTCCCGCTTTTATGCTGCTTCTCATCTGCATCTCTCGAGAAGCATCTCAAATGCTTCCATTCGTCTGCAGCTGCTTCACCTGGTCACTTATAGCGAACAAAAACAACGGTTCTTCCAGGAGCAGCTCCCCTAAACAGTAGCCTCCTCTTTCAATCTGTATACACTATAACAGTCAACTATTAACTATCATGGCACAAGATTCCAAGTCAACTCAATCATAACTCTCTGGGGCATCTTAACATTTACACCCAAAAAACTCTCTTGGTCCCTTTTTGATTTTTTCAACTCTTAGCATCATTTGAAAATATTCCTCTGGTACAGCGACCAAACCACTTCTTGGAATGTTCTCTTGTGTTGGCCCATGAATCACCCACATCCACATATTCATCCATCACTTTGGTGGGAGACTTTCAAAAGTCTACGCTTTCTCCTACAACCATAAGTTCGATTTCCTTCTCACCTTTAATTGCAAAAGCCACAGTAAGAAAACTGGAATTCTCTGCCTCGTGATTAAACAAACAAATTAAACAAAAAGAGAGGCCAGAGAATGCATACAGAGAATCTTATTTTTATCTAACCATGAATCGTGGCAGATATGCAACACACCAAATTTAGGAATGAGAGATACAACACTTAACAGATAACTTTTATTATTATCCTAGTCTTTTCAAATTGGTGTGCAACAAGAACGTGTACTAACTGATGAGTGTGAACAATATATTATGCCTCTATACTTTTGTTTCCCTCATCCAAAAGGTAAAGAGAAAACGAGCAGACATACAAAAACGTTCTTATATTTGAACCTAAGAACTATTGTAGAGCTTGCACTTGTTTGTTCCAGCACAAACTGGGCATTCGTCTGCATCACCTTCAACATGGCTCAAGCAATGTTGGATTCTGTCGTTCACTACATCCTGTAGAAAGATATATTAGGAGATTACTGAAAGTTCAATAGCTAAAAGACGAACAGGTCTTTATGAAGATTAAAAATCAGAAGATCAGCATTTAAAGGTTCAAAGGAAAGAAGATGGCATTCATTGATGCATAAGGACGCCTACATCCCTCAGGCTTAAAAGTGTTTTGAGTAACAAGACTGGGAAAAATATGCTTTATTTCTTACGATGAGGAGATTATGGAGACCAAGAGGTGCAGTTATGAGATATGAAATGCCAGAGAACTCCTTTGCAGCATCAGCCGTCAAAGAGGGAATGTCCTTAACCAAATAAGAGCAATAATCTCACCAAGTCATTAGTGTACATCCTCCAAAAAAATTTTGGGAAGTAGAACAGCTAAAAGCTTCACGAAACATACAAACTAGATGCACAAGGCCATACCTGATGCCAATGTCTTCCAGGAAACAGAAAAAATGGGCTAACAACTACACGTTTTGCCCCTTGTTGTACACACAAACTGAAAGCACTTTTTATAGATGGCTCAGCCAATTCCTGGCGTAAAAGGAACATTAGTAAATAGGAAATAGAACCGGAAAGAATATCCAAATTCTCGAATCAAGCATATTAGCTAAATCCAAAAGATAACTCCAAAAAGAAGAAGATCAAACTGTATAAAATCATAAGTATGCAAATCTAGTGCTTCACACAAGTGGATCCAATCATGTAAACTATCAGAAATGAAGGAATTCTTAGGTGTTACTGCATTTTTAAGGGAGCACTCGTTGTGACATGAGATGAGAGAAAATTAGTTAGTTATAACCAAAGCTAATCATCTTCAATTATCCACATTAGGTTTTTCTTGAGAACCACGCAGAAAAGTGAAAGCATAGGAAGAATTACCATATGAGCAGGCTCCACAATTGGGTATCGAGTTTCGTCTTTGAACATTTTCACAAACTCCTCTGAAACAGAAACAACCACGCAATTACATATGAAAATGAGAACAAACAATCAACAAAGAAGATGAAGACAGACAAGGAACTGAAATACAAGTCTTACCAAGCATAAGATTGGATTCTGGGCGACGAGAACCGTGATCGACAATAACAATCCCATCCGCATCACCGATTCCATTTCTGAGCAACCCGCCATTCTCGAAGCTCCTAATAAATGATGATCCTCTCCTCCTTACTCGTTGGGGTTGAAATTTCTGAACTTTTAAGGAACCTGAAAAATCCCACGTCTGATTCGTTCGCCTAATTTTACAGAAGACGTATCCATTCTCAGATCGTGGGAAGAAAGTAAAACAGGAGAAGAAATCATTACAGGGTCTAGAGTAAAAAAAATAAGAAGAACCTTTGGAAGGAGAGGCCTTGAGAGAAGTTCAACAAGAGCTGACACTGAGTCGCCGCCATTAAACTGATATACTCTGATGACAAAACAAAACTTAAAAAGGAGTGCCTTTCTTCTCTGTCTCTTTTATTTTTTATCTATTCCTTTTGGGTACCAATTGTTAATTCTGGAAAAGACGAAAAACCTACCATTAATCTTTTTCGTTTGATTGATTGTCGTATACGGTTGTAACAGCAGTTAATATTGTTAATATTGTAGTTATAGCTATGACAGATGTTTTTTGTTTATCTGTTGTCGGTAATTGACCACAGATTTTTAGTTATTCTGTTGTTTTAATCAGCGATCAAAAAAATTGTGATGCATAATACAACGTCTAACCGTTGTGTCTATCACATGTATAAACAAACAACAATTTATCACAATCACAATCATAAAAATTTATGGCTAATATAAATCTACGGCAGATAAACGAATATAAATTTACGACTGACAAACGAACTTAATCAGATCTCTATTTGCGACTCTCCTTGCGGCCATTTTTAGTAGCCACACACACCTTGAGAGTTTTGGCACATTTTAGTACAATTCACCGTGTTTGTGCTATAATACGCCGTAAGAATTAAAGATGGTAGCTTTCACCCTTCTTCCGCAACCACTTGAATATTGTTCACATTTCTCCATTTTCCCGAGAAAAAAATCGAAACAAGTAGAATTTTGCCGTCTGAATTTCTATATCTTCCTCCTATTTATTCTGCGGCGGTCCGTGGATTTTGATTCTTGCCGGAAATTGAAGGAAATCGAAAGGAAAACAATTCGAGTGAACAAAGAGAGACGAAAATGGTTTCTTCTCTTGAGATCGTTAAATTATGTGTGTCTCCTGCATCGATTTCCCGCCATAAATCTCCTGTAAAAATGGAATCTAGAAAAAGGGTTTTCAGATTAGCCGATTCTAGGAGTTGCCATCGTGTTGGTAGAGGTGTTAGGGTTTATTCATCTGCTCGTGACGGTGATTATCAGTCCAAAGGTCAGATTTTTCTTTTTATCTTTCTAGGAGTAATAAGAGTTGGTTTTGATTAAAAGTTATATTTGATTAGGCAATATGTGAGAAGGATGTAGGGTGTACCCAGATTCTTGTCCCTCTTTAGACATGATCGCTTCTTGGATTTCTTTCCGTGTCTAAAAGGGTTCTTAATGATAATGAATCCTTTCTATTTGGGTTGTTTCTGCAAGTAACGAGGTGTATTTATCACATAGATGTTCCTCTGCCTGAATCTGAAGTTTGATAGGAGATGAAATTGAGCAAGTCTTTGATTTGTTGAGTTGAGTTATGTAGGTGAAGAACCTCCAGAATCTTTATTTATGAAAGAATTGAAGAGACGAGGTATGACTCCTACTTCTTTACTTCAAGACTATGAAGTTGATGAAGACGAGAACAAAACCGGGAACACCTCTAAATCGACTGCAACTACTCCCGCATTTGATCAAAGCTTGTTAAATCAGAGAGAGAGATCATTGGCTCTTAACAGCGAAGGGCTTGAGGTCAGATGACTCCAAATATAGTTCCTTTGGTATATGATAATGGTCCATATAGTATAGTTACTTGCTTGTCCAAAGATAGTTCATCACACAAAGGTTTAGTTGTGTGTGTGGAATACTGAAAAGTTAGGCATTTGGTTTTGTTGTGTTCAAAGGGCTTGATTCCACGTGCTAAGATCTTGCTGACAATTGGAGGGACTTTCTTCTTAGGCTTTTGGCCGTTGATAGTGTTAACTCTCGGCGCCTTCTCTGCTCTTTACCTTGTAAGTATCAAGAAGTATTATTCTTTATTATCCTTGAATCAAAGATTATAACGAAGATAAATCGTTGATCAAAACCCTAGGAAAAAGAGGCAAATGTATTTTGGAGATTTGTTTTAAGAGATGTTTCAACTTCTCCATAACATTGTCTGAGGATTAGTCACTTATGTATATGGAATGAGTTTTAAAGGTTTGTTCTGATTATATTGGTTTGTTTTTGTCTGAAAATATCAGTACTTTGGAGCAGATTTCGTTCATGACGGAAGCAGAACTCCGGTTTCACCACCAACGTACATCGATCCATATGCATTGTTGGAGGATGAGAGGATATCAGGGATCGATCCTCGTGTAAATTAGCTGCAATAAATTGTTCTATACAAATAGTAGCTTATATATGCAGTAAGTATGTATTTAGTTACTGTGCCTATCCTTTTTTAATATTATTTCTCAAATATGTATGTAAAAAGAATTGTTGTCTAGCAAAACTTGAATTTTTGTATTTCCAAGGGACGATACTATTTTACTACAAACTGTGGCTGTCTATGGTTTTTCCACATAAATTTTGGACCTCTCTATTATACTACATAACTAACAATGTACATCTTAATTTTACATGAACTATTGACATGTCTTCACAATTCCATAAATCGTTATCTTTTGAATAAATCGCGATCAATTAAAATTAACTATATTTACTATATAACCCGAAAACCGACCTATTGAGTAATTGCGGTTGGCGAGTTTACTCTTTTTAACCAATTGAGTAAACACAATTGTGAAGATTTGGGTTATGTGAGTTATGAGGTAGACGCAATTAACTTCAATTGATCGCGATTTATCCAAAAAATAGCGATTTGGGGAATTGTGAAAACATGTCAATAGTTCATGTAAAATTAAGGTGTGCATTGTTAGTTCATGGAATATAATAATAGAGAGGTTCAAAATTTATGTAGAAAAACCATGGACAGACCACAGTTTGTGTCGTCCCTATTTCCAACTATATTTTTAGCATAAATTTTTGTTTCAAATATAATAGTTATTATTTAAATTTTTAAAAATATCACAAATTTAATAATAATATAATTAAAAAAATTTACTAATAAAAAGATTTAAATTGAATATAGAAATATGTTTTAATTTTATATATAATTTATTTAAAATAAATAATTATTTTCACATTATTGTATTAAATTTAGAAAATAAATTTAAAATAGTGATATTTTAAAATATTACTATTTTAGAAATTGTTTTTATTAAATTGAAAATAAAAATGGAGAAAGATATTGCCGAGTTGGAAAATAGAGAAGAGAAATCGAGTAGATAACAGAAATCAATGGCTACAGCCAGAAGCAAATGTAGTTTGACATAACAAAGACTGATTGGAGAAATCTTTTTTTTTATTATTGTTAATTTTACTTCTTAGTACTCTTCACCTTCATCATCTTCGTCATCACCACCTTCAGCACCAACCTCTTCATAATCCTTCTCCAAAGCCGCAAGATCTTCACGGGCTTCAGAGAATTCTCCTTCTTCCATACCCTCACCAACATACCAGTGAACGAAAGCACGTTTCGCGTACATGAGATCGAACTTGTGGTCGATCCTAGAGAACACCTCAGCGACACTTGTGGAGTTGGAGATCATACAAACAGCTCTCTGCACTTTAGCAAGGTCACCTCCTGGAACAACAGTTGGTGGTTGGTAATTGATACCACACTTGAATCCAGTAGGACACCAGTCAACAAACTGGATCGTGCGTTTGGTTTTGATGGTACCAACCGCTGCGTTAACATCTTTGGGGACTACATCACCACGGTACATCAAACAGCAAGCCATGTATTTCCCGTGACGTGGGTCACATTTCGCCATCATGGAAGCTGGCTCGAATGCACTGTTTGTAATCTCAGCAACTGAGAGTTGCTCGTGGAAGGCTTTCTCCGCGGAGATGACTGGTGCGTAAGATGAAAGCATGAAGTGGATTCTTGGATATGGGACCAAGTTGGTTTGGAATTCAGTGACATCTACGTTCAATGCACCATCGAATCTCAGAGAAGCAGTCAAGGAAGAGATCACCTGAAACCAAAACGAGATAAGAGTAAGCAATAGAGAAACGGAAACAAGCAAAGAGCCTTCTGGTTTGGTTGGCTCAATACCTGAGAGACGAGGCGGTTGAGGTTGGTGTAAGTTGGCCTTTCAATGTTCAGTGAGCGTCTACAGATATCGTAGATAGCTTCATTGTCGAGGAGGATAGAGACATCAGTGTGTTCCAAGAGCGAGTGAGTGGAGAGCACACTGTTGTACGGCTCAACAACAGAGGTTGAGACCTGTGGAGATGGGTAAACAGTGAAACCGAGCTTGGACTTTTTGCCATAGTCAACAGAAAGTCTCTCAAGGAGGAGAGATCCAAGACCAGATCCAGTTCCTCCACCAACAGCATTGAAGACAAGGAACCCTTGGAGACCCGTACAGTTATCAGCGAGCTTTCTGATACGGTCCAAGCACAGATCAACAATCTCTTTCCCAACTGAGAAAATATTTCAAAAGCAATTTAGTTAATAAAGCAACAAAATGTAGGTCATAATTGAAGAAAGTTTAACAAGGGATGAGCAATTTACTGGTGTAATGTCCACGGGCGAAATTATTAGCTGCATCTTCTTTGCCGCTGATGAGCTGTTCAGGGTGGAAAAGCTGACGGTAAGTACCGGTTCGGACCTCGTCGATCACAGTGGGCTCAAGATCGACAAAGACAGCACGTGGGACGTGCTTTCCTGCACCGGTTTCGCTGAAGAAGGTGTTGAAAGCATCATCACCTCCACCAACAGTCTTGTCACTTGGCATTTGGCCATCAGGCTGTAGCATTCAGATCCAAAACACAAAATCAATAAGGAAACACATACAAAATGATGAGGATCAATAGATCCACCAACATGGAAGTAGAGATGAAGAAAAAAAATCTCAACGAAAAACGGATCTCGCATAATTAAATCAAAAACTGGATCTCGCATCAACAAAAGCAATTTATCAAGATATGAAAGTCAAACACAGATCTAAACTGTTTCTCCCTCAACGAATATTTTTCAAACTCGCATAAACCATAGCAATTTTACAACACTGAAGTCAAACACAGATCTAAATAGTTAGCTAGACATATCTGCAAAGTCACAAGAATCCCGACGAACAAGGGAATTCATCGCCAAATATCTCAGATTTGATCTATCAAGCTAGAAGAAATATAGCAAAATACACAGATCTAGATGGAAGAGCTAAGGATGGAGAGGAAGAGACGAACCTGAATGCCATGTTCAAGGCAGTAAAGCTCCCAACAGGCATTTCCGACCTGAATACCAGCTTGACCAATGTGGATCGATATGCACTCTCTCATTTTTGCTTCGCGGGAGAAAGATCTCGAACACAAGATTTGCAGAAGACAATGGAGGACGTTTATGAAGACGCTCCTCTCCTTGATGATGAAAACTGGATCTAGATCTGGTTTAGGTTTTAGGGATGTGTGATTATTTTATAGGCGAAACCATCCATCTGTATGTAACGGCCCGTATAAGACACGTGTAATTATATAATTGGGTTATTGTTGAACCACGATTATTGATATCCTCGTGAGCTGCATTTTTTTAAATTTTGAATTTTGTCTGCTTCCATGTGACCGTTTCTCTGTCTTTTTAAAAAGCAAAAACCTTGAATTGCGGAAATGAGGGACTCAAACCGGAACTGAACCGTACCAGATCCAAATTTCTATAGTTAACCGAACCGATAAAGAGGTGTACCAAAATCTTCGTAAGAGAGAAAAATATCGAAGCTTTGAATAACGATGAGAGCCCTCACGGCTGCACGGCCAGTATTTTCCGATTTGCCGAGTTTGGTTCGCTCATGGGTTCCACCTTTCAGTTTCAAGGCGTTTGCTTCTGCTTCTTCTCCTTCGTCGGATTTGGACCTCCGAAATCAATCTCGCGGTGGCCTCCCTCGATTCTTCTCCGATGATCTTCCATCGCGCAAGGTCCTCTCTCTCTCTCTCTCGTGTAGTTGTTGGTCCATTTGATTCTTTGTGTAGGAATCCAATAAAAATCACTGAGCACTTGAGAAATATCTGCTAATTAACTGTAATTCTATCAGACGAGAGTTCTAAGTAATAGCCATTGTATGCTTAATCGCCCAGGGGAGGAATCATTCTTTAGTTTAACCTTCTTTTTTTACTTGTTTCGTTGAAAAAAAAAATTATATTTGTTCTTGTTTCGTTGTTCAACTTCAAGGTAAGAAATTTCTAAACAAGATGCTGCTTGTGGACTTGTGGTAAAGGTGATTTTGGTACAAATGTTGCGTGAAATGATGATTATAGGGTGGAATTGTTCGTGTTCAAGGCTCTGAGTTTTGGCATATGGCTAAAGTGCTAAGACTGAAACCAGATGACAGGTATTACTACATTCACAATGTTCTACGGACATTTCTTAGTGCATGACAATCCTTTTGCTCAAAATAGAGTTATTGTATCTTGCCTCACTTAGAATATTTCATACTTCATTTGCTTGCTTCCATGTAGTTAGAACTTTTCTTCCATTTAATTCATTGTGTGTGTATGGATGGTAAATCATGGAGCCATCATTTTATGAAAACTTTATTAGTAACCATTTATGTATTGTCACCAAGGTAAATTCGTTGTAGCGTCCAAAGGAACTCTTAGATGAGGTTAGGACAATATTTTCTTTGGTATAACCTTAGATTTATAGAAAGTAAATATTTGCTTGCATCCTTTTTCCATGCAAGGATAGAACTATTTAATGGCATAGGAGGTTTAGTAGAAGGGTCTATACAGAGCATAGACAAAACTGGAGTTGATTTCATCGCACAAGAAGATCAGAGGGTGATTCTTCCTCAGGGCATTCAATGGCAAGTGTTTGCAGCTTTCGGTATGAAATGGGACTGCTCTTAGCATACACAATGTTATGTTTTATACTTACTTCTCAGCTCCGGTCATTATATCATCCAAAATTTTGTCTTGTCAGGCACTTTGAAGGGTGGTCGAGCGGACTGGCTAATTGAGAAATGTACAGTAAGTACTAGTATGTCTGGTCTAAATAACATGTGAATATTGCACTACCAATACACGTGTGTTTGCTCATCCTAGGAACTCGGAGCTAGCAGTGTCACACCACTTTTATCAGAAAGATCTTCCATAATCTCTGAAAACCGAGTTGACAGATTGGAACGTGTTAGTTTTGCTGCAGCGAAGCAATGTAAGTAACTAGGCTCTTAAAAAAATAAGTGATAGATAAAGATAAATGTATTTAAAGATGGATGATCACAGGCAATTTACCTTTTCTTTTAACATTGCAGGCCAAAGGCTACATCAAATGGTACTGAACCCTCCAATCAAATTTAATGCCCTCTTGCATCATGTATGTTCAACATCTCTCTAAGCGATTCTAAGATCCTCAGTTTATAGAACTCATGAATTTTTTTCCTCTAACACTTTTTGGGGTTTTCTAGATTTCCAAGTCAAAGTTATGTTTGGTTGCTACAGCAGAAGCTACACCTCTTCTCAATGCAGTAAACACCTTAGAAAAAGATTCGAGTGGACTACTAATCATTGGACCAGAAGGCGGTAAGGAACCGTTTCTTTTATTCATTTCTTTTGAAAACCTCTGTTGATTTGCTATGTTTTCACATTGTTGAAATCGTTGGTCGAGTTACTCGAGTAGCTAGATATTGAACAGTTGCTACAGCTCTTGTGTATCACTTGTCTTAATGATATAAGTTTGGTGCATATTACAATCTTAACGGTCAAAATGAAATTGGAATAGACTTCACGAAGAAAGAGGTGGAGATGATGTTGGAAGCAGGCGGCACAGCGGTTGGACTTGGGCCACACCGGTTGCGAGTTGAGACTGCAACCATTGCTCTTCTAGCAACTCTAGTGATGTGGTCTGACTCTCGATAGATTTTTTTTCGCTAGGCTTTTACTTTTTGTTGCCTTTGGGCCTTGTCTTGTGTTCTTAGACTTTGTTCACAGTTAGTCTTCTGGATGTTATTGATAAAAACGATTGATTTATGAATAACTAGATTTTATATATTTGGTGTTTTCATTATACTAATAAACTATGTAATTTTAAAAAATTTAGGAACCCAAATATGATATATAAATGGGATTAGCTATTATAGGGCAATGTTTTATTTTATAAAGCTAAGCACGGCTCTGGAACTACAAACTACGACTATTACATGATGGATTGAAGTCGCTTACAATCTTCGCAAATGAAGACAGAAGATATATAAAAATGATCGATCCTTGTCAGAAATATTATGGTTTGATTCCTTTGTGTTTAGATGAAGATGATGATATTAAAAAAAAGTAAATTAAGAAGATGATTTGAGGAAGACTTTGGACCACTTAAGAAGGAGACGACGAATATTAGCATCCATACGAGTGCCGACTCCACCCCACACTAACATATCAGCCATGTCTCCTATTGATGATCCACTCACTTCCTTCACCTCTTCGAACCCAATTCTCCTATAAAACCTAACCAGCTGAAACATATGTATTAAAGTTCAGTTCAGTTCGGTTCAGTATATTGCTAAACCCAATGGAGATTAGAATAATCCCACACCATTGTACCTATTGTTCGGCTCTTGGAATTGGTTAAAACAAACCCAAATTCCACGTTTTGATAGTAAGAGTTGGGAGAAGAAGAAAAAACACACCTTGGAATGGTAGAGATCGGAGTCGTAGATAGCTAGAAGCTGAGCAGTGCGACAACCAGAGTCATAGCCATGGCGAATAGCTACAGCTCCGATATATAAACCAACTCCAAGAACAGACTTATCCATGGCCATCGTCTCTTTCGTCAGTCTTATAGTATCCAGATGCAGAATTAAGCCACGTCCGAACCATGGCCGAATTAATCCCTCTGCTCGTCCGATTTCACCGCCTGTCTCTGCGTTCTTCCCCGTTACTCTGAAAAACGGTCCTAAAGTCTGAATCTTTAAGTCAAGCTTCCGGGCTCTTGATGACGTCAGGATGTCGGACATTGACGGTAGTGATTTGGGATCGCCGAACGGTGAGAGATTGAGTTTCGGTGGGCTAAGAGCCATCTTCATTTCCTCTGTGTTTCGTTTCAGATAGATATAATTAAATAGTTAAATACTGTAATGGGGATAATATATGACACGTGTCTCCCACCCAGTTAGTGTCAAAACATTTCTAAAGGGAGCAACTTTACAAAACAATATTTGAAAGTATAAACAAGAACAAGCTCACGAGTTTTGATTGCTCTTTTTGAAGAATGTGTGTATTGGGATGTGTTTGCTACTGTCTTTTTGATCTGGTTTCTGCTTCTTTCGCTTGGAATTTGTCTTTTCCTTTCCAAGAATCCTAATTAGTGTTTGGTTATGATTTTTAGTGAGACGCAGAGACCTTGTGAAAGTTAATGGAGTAGGTTTAAGAGGTTGTTACTGTGAGCTAACCTTCGTTTTGAAGCAGGTGTTGTGGAAGCACTAGAGCCAGATTCTTCGTTTTGGAGTCTCTGTGCCAGATGGAAATCAGAGTGTTCTTGTCGTTCTTCGACAAAAGATGGAGGTAGCTCGACCCCACACAACCCGCATTTGTAGCCATCAACCCAAAATAATGGCTCCATCTGTGGAAATACTGAAACTTCGGTGCTTTGTGCATTAGAATTATCATTCATTGAGTGAATCGCATCTGGTTTAGGCTCCTTGTGGTTACCCGCATTTCCTTCCAATACTCGTGGTCCTTCTTCCAGTCTAAGCTTGTCACACTCCACACTGTCCCCCTGGAAGTTACAGCCAGATTTGAGTATAGGAATCTAAAAAGATAGATTTGTTAAAGTGATTATCAAGGTAGAAAAATACCATATTGCTTTCCTCCATTCTCATACATTCTTGATTCAGAATTCCTTTTTCAGAATCTATTTGGGATCGTTCTTCGTATTCAACAACATCCTTCTGACTTGTGTCATGAGTACCAAGGGATAAACTCAACCTCTCATCATTGCTTAAGCAATTTTTGCTACCATCTAAATCAACTGAGTCATTATCAGCCAGATTTTGTCTTAAGGAATCCTTTTGAACAATGAACTTAGTAATAGTTTCCTGTGAAGGATCGTAATTGCGGATTTCTTCAATGAACTGAGACATGCGCAACCCTGGACACGCAAATTAAGTTGTGGAATTTTAGTAGATTTTATCTCAGGTTTCTAAAGAAAGAAGAACTAAGAACATTAAAGAGCCGCACCAATCAGTCTTACGGAAACAGGAAGCTCTGCCTTCAACAGCTTTGTAGCATGCTTTAGTATATCCTCGCTTGAACATGTGTACCTCTGCAGGCTCACAGCTCTGCTTCTAATCTGAGGGTTGCAGATTTTCACATTTTCAGCACAAAGATGGATTCAAAGAAGGAAAAGAAATTAAAACTTGGATAAGCACCTCAAACGTAGCAGTTTTCAGTTTAAGTGTTAACGTTCTTGCAGTTAGACCCTCCTTTTTCATGTCATGAGATAACATTTCTGCAATTTCAGCTGCCAAGAACATAGGAGATAACAAATCAATGGCAATCATGTCAAAAGAAATCTTTTAAGTTAAATAGATGTTTTAATCCAAAAGTTCCAAATGCAACCCGAGGCGAACATGTTGAGTATTATTGATCCCCAGGAACAAAATATGGTCTTAAATACTTGTTAAAACTATACTTCAGTGATTGAGTTAAATTTCTTTAGATCCATTGTGCCTACGATAGTAGACTTATGGAGAAAGAAAAAAAAAAGCACAAATGCACAAATGCGCAAATCACTCACCCAACTTTGAATATAGCAATCTTTCATCGTCTGTCGCTGAAAATGTCCTCTCACTGCTAATACTTTTACGAGACCTAAGCTGAGGGGTGTCTGTTTTCCCAAGCCCCAGTCCAACAGATAGAAAAAAGTCTACGAATTTTTTTGAAAATTTCATGTGAGCAAACAAAGGAACAAAACATCCACAGGAAAGGAACAGTAAAAACTAAAAAAGAAAGCACGAGATGCTGCTACCTGCTGAAGACTGAGAAAAGAGAGCGTAAAGAAGAGATCCCTTCTGCACCATATCCTCACATGTTTTAATTCCCAATGCATCCTTCAGAATATTTTCAGTAACCTTACCAATTCCACCGATCTGATAACCAATTCCAAAGTGAATGTATTTAGCAAGTAAAATATAGAAAGAGAGCAACATTGCTGGTCCAGAATTTCAACTCAAACCTAGTCCACCTTAGTCTTCAGAAGACTACACTAATGGTTCTGAAAGCTCATAAAGAACAACCCCCAGCCATCAAAAATAGTGTGAGGATTTCCAAGTTCCGTTCCAGACAGAAAAAACATCTGCCTGGCATCTCTACTACTAAAAATATACTAAGCTTCTATTGAATGTAACATCAACTGCATTTCTAAGCAGCTAACTGAATGAGCTGACAAATAATTGGAGTAAGAGTGATTGTTTTCATCACAGAATTTTCAGAAAACAAATGTTTCCAAAAGATAACAGTCAAAAGCAACAATTCAGGATCACATACCTTTCTTATAGGAAGGGAAGATATGAATGTCATGACAGTTGATCGGTCGTTTTGAAGAACAAACTGTCCGTTAGGCTTGTTTATGTCTGAGCAGACCTGAAATAAGGTAATATCAACAACACTGACACAAATAGCATAGATTCGGGAAAAGAGATATATTTTGGAAGAAGTATAGAAGGTTATGCACATATAAAGAGAACCTTCGCTAGCAAGCGGTTCGCCGCTACTCCAGCACTGCATGTCAGTCCAGTCTCGGAATAAACTGAAGATCTGAGCTCCTCTGCAATCTGCACAAAATGAAGAAATGAATAAGGTACATTTGCAGTGGCAAACTAATCAGGCAATGCCAGCTAAATCTTCGCTCAAAAAGGTTACAACCACAACAAAAGAAAGCATATCATGATCTGCCACTTACTTCTCCACCTGAAAGACCTCTTTCTCGACAAACCTCAGTTATGTCAAGGTAGGCTTCATCCAAGCTCCCAGCAAGGAAGTGAGGATCATATTTTCTGAAAACTAAAATGAAACACATATACGCTAGTAAGAGGAGAAAAATGAAAACCGCAAGCATGATGCTAAAGATGTCGGAAAAGGAACAACTAACCCTTTCTTGTTAAATCACTGTAGTGAATATACTTGGTGAAATCTACAGGAACAAATATCAAATCTGGACACAATTTACGAGCAATGAAGCCAGGCATTGCTGCACGGACCCCAAACTTCCTTGCCTAAGAGAGAGAGTAGAATTTTTTACAATAAGTATAAGCTGAAACCATAAGTTCCAACTAAAATAGGCTGGAAATAAACATCATACACACATACTGTTAAGAAGATGAAAGCCACAGCATACCTCATAATTAGCTGTGGATATCATGGACAAGCCTCCAACGGCCATTGGCTTGCCCTTAAGCGAAGGATTACTCAAAGTTTCAACAGCAGCATAAAAAGCATCCATATCAACATGCAGCCAAATCCTGGACAGGTCGCGTGTAGCTTCAAGCTCTAAGACCTTTCTATCAACCACCTTCAAATGGAAAAAGTTATACAGTTTATAAAAAATGAAAGATTCCATATCCAGTAATACCTTATTATAGCCAAGAATGGAAAGAAGACAACAACAATTCCTCGAAAAAATAAGAAGAGAGTTCTAAACCTAAGAAACATTACTCAAAAGTAGTGGCACAAACCTTCTGATAATTAGATAAATCAACGGAAGAGAGCTTTGCACACCTATCACGCATATGCTCTATCTTTTGTTTCATAATCGCTTCCTTACGTTCCTCATTCTGAAAATATTTGGATCCTTTACTCATTTCATAGACAATCCTCTGGACTTTCTCCTTATCAACTCCCTCCATTCCTGAAAGGATTTACACAAAAACACATCGACAAATTTAACAATTTGATATTCCGAAATTAAAACCAAAAAAGATGAAAAATTGTTCTAAGCCCAGTCAAATATAACCTACAGTTCACAATCGATCAAATTTCTAGAATTATGTGAGTGAATCGGGACACTGAAAGAAACCTATGGGCAATAATATCTAAAACAAACCCGCTTTGGCGTTCGTGAAGACTGTGTTGTAGGATTCCCATGGACGTGAGGAATTATTGGTCGATGATTCGGCATCAATATCCATCTCTGCAGTCTCCTTCTCCTCGAAGCTTGCTTGAGAAGTGGTCGCCGACATGATTTGGAAGGCCTATCGAAATAAGACCAATCGAAAAACCCCGCCCGATTCATACACTAACCGAACCGAAATATTTATTGCGGTTTAACTCCTCAAAAATAATGTTAACCGGTCCGCGCTTTATACGGATAATGCGAATTGGGAAAAATCTGATCGTTGATTAGCGTTTTGTTTGATATCACAATTTGGATCTCTTAAAGACGGATATCTTTTGTATGCAAAAAAACAATCATTCAAAACAATTTTGAATAATAGTATCACTTTAACTTTATCTTTTAAATTTAATATATTAAAAATAAAATTCAAAAAATATCATAATTATTATATAAAAATCATTATTTATTTTAAATAAAAAATATATAAAACTAAAACATAATATTTGGATTTACTTTTTCCAATTTAAGATTTAAATTTCTTTTATTAAAATTTTTTTTAATTATTTTAATATTAAATTTGTACTATTTTTAAAAATTTAAATGATTAGTGGTATATTTGAAACCAAAACTTGAAATAGTATTATTTTAGTCAATTATCCAACAATTTTTCCTTTCCCTCTTATTTAATTTTCAAGTTTTAATTTTAAATTTTTTTATTTAATCATTCAAAATAATTGAAAGTTATTACCATTAATATTAGAGAACATAACAAGTTTATTAAATAATACCATAAAATAACATATTTTAAATTTTTATTCCAAATTTAACATTATAAATTTAAAATTTTGAAAATACCACAAATTATTTTCAAAAAATACATATTTATCATAAATAAATTATAAATATAATTAAAATATTATGTTTGAGTTTTTTTGTTTAAGATTTAATTTTTTATTAAAAATAAGTTTTAAACTATTTTAATATTAAATTTGTGTTATTTTAAAAAATTTAAACTAATAGTTATATATCTGGAAGAAAAATTTATAAAAATAATATTTTTATCGATTACATTTACTATTAATATTAGAGAACATAGCAATTTTATTAAATCTTGTACAAAGAGATACACTGAAAATCGATTTTACTTATGTGATATTGAAAAATATTTTTTTCTGTATTTTATTTAACTAACTAAAATATTTCATTCTTTTAATCACTTTTATTTCAAATCGCGTATATTATCTGATTAGTTTGATTCGAAATACATAATTATCTCTCTCTCTTCCAGGGAGTCCGCAAGCTTCAAATCACTTCTCCAGTCCACTCTCTTGACTCATTTCAATGTGTCTTTAGTCCTGATTCTGGTACTCCATCGCATCTTCAAGTTATTGTTTCTTGAGAAAGTAAAGACACAGATTCCAAACTGAAAAGTATAAATTACAGAGTAGTTTTTTTAGTTTCATAAACAACAAAAATTTAGCATTATCATCATCATCATCATCATTTGTTGGACTTTAGCCATTCAAGAATCCGTTTCTCAGACTCAGTGAGCTCTGGTTCTGACTTTCCCTTCATAGATCCTTCAACGAACTCAAAGTAGTCCTTATAATTCCTCTTGTAATAACTATCCAATCTCTGTTTAATTTCCCCAACATTAACAAGAAATCATGAGAAACTTTTCGAACAAAAGATAAACAATAAAGAGATTTGGTAAAGCTTACCTCCTTGTCGTTCTTGGCTTTATTTTCCTCAGTCTTCTTCAAATACTCTGAAACAATTCTTCCCCGAAAACGGCGTAGTTTAGGTCAAAGAAACCATCGAATTAACA